>CATIWQ010322155.1:0-27453 GCA_949673415.1 Euphorbia schlechtendalii | reverse complement strand
GAATTGTTTGGTTGGAAAATAAAGTGTTTATGTATCCAAAAGATAATCAGACTCGATTCTAAATTTGTTTTAGACCCGAGAATATCTGAGGATTTAAGAAGAAAAGATGAAGAAATTTGATTAAAAGATGAAGAGATTTGGGATCCAAAAGTGTTTTGGATTCGAAAAAAATAGAAGAAAGTAAGAGATATTGTTTGTATTTTTTTTATCTGACAGAGAGGATTTTTTCTTTGAATTTTCGAGCCTCCTTCAATCTAAAAAGGTCCGACTATTTATAGAAAAAAGTCCCGAAAGAACCAAAATAGGAAGAACTTCTGGCGAGGTAGGCCTCGCTGGCAAGGCCTCGCCAGGCTCTTAGCGAGGCCTCGCCAACCTGGCAAGGAAGCCTCGCCAACCTGGCAAGGAAGCCTCGCCAAGTGGCCTGGCGAGCCTTGCCAGGCCCCTAGCGAGGTTGGCGAGCTGTGCCTCGCTAAGTATAGGCGAGGCGGGCTCCGGATCCGGCTTCCGGTTGTGTTTTCGAATTTTTTTTGTGTATTTTTATATTTTTTTGTTAATTTTCTGAATTAAAGTCCTTTTAAATTCAGAGACGAGGAAGACTCCCATATGAAGATCATCGGACAGTCGAAAATCGTGTGATTCGATGATAAATATCCCGAAAAGTCGTCATTAACGCGCGAGCTGGTACAAAATCCCGTGCTCACAATAGGGCATCCATTTCTTTGGAAAATGGAAGAATTGTTCTCTAAAGACATGTAGAGAAGCGCATGGCAATAGACATGAAGAAGGTATATACGTTATTGTTGAAGAATGACAAAGTATATGTTCTACAAGGCTGGAAGATGGAGTTAAGAATGGAAGTGGGATACCAATACTCAGTGCTTGTGGGAAAAGTAGTAACGGATGAGAACTTGAGTATATGGTGATGCAACAGTGCTTTAGAGGTCTATTTAACCTAGAATTTCTAATATTCCCAATGGTGATGCAATAGTTTTATATCCATCCTCATGTCATTGAACCTTGGTGACTTTAGTGGATAAGAGATCCATCACCATTACCCCCAAGTTGGTTGCAAATATTTTTTGGATGAAGCTAAAGGGCATTGAGTTGAGGAAAGTTCAGGATGAAGCACTTTACAGGATGTTGAGCAGCCTGATGATAGGGTGAGCGGGGAGATAAGGGCGACCTCAATGTCTTGGAAAGGTAGAGCAACTCACATGATTATTAGAAGATTTTGACTCCTAAATCTGGCTCTTTGTCAAGTTGTTCCAAGTTTGAGAGGTGTTTATCTTACCACATCATTAATGGTAAGCTGATCAACTGGTCGATGTTGTTTATCAATAATGTGTAGAAAGTAACCCACAATCTAAACTATGGTAGTTTGATTTTAGCCATAGTTATTGTAAAGTGGATCTGAAGGAAAGTTTGAAGAGATTTTCTCCTTCAAAGATTGTCTTCATAGGATTCATTAAGCTAGAATATAAAAAGGAGCCTCTTCCTTAAAAAAAAGGCGGGTGAAGAAAAGAGGAGGAGGAAGAAGAAAATGGGATCAAGTGATGAGATCATCAATCCTGATGATATTCCTTAGGAAGATATGGATCAAGACTTTGAGAAAGTCTTAGGGATGGCTCCACTTGATACTGAAGCAAGGAAAGAAGCTATGGAGATAGATTAAGATGATGACTGTCCCATTGGGGATTTCATTACTTTAAAGAAGAGGATAAGAGATGCCAATTTAGCACAAGCAGGTATGTCTGCCCCCTAGAAAGCTAAACCTGAAAAGTAACTCCACTTTAAGAAGAAAGGGTTCAACAAAGTCAAGTTGATGTCGAGGAAGCTACAAAGAAGTAGAAGGTAGAGGGAAAAGTTACTCTATAAGAAGAGCAAGTTAGTAAAGAAGCAAAGGTTGCTCTCAAATTTGAGCTAGGAAAGAGGAAGAGAGGCACAAGGAATAAGAAGACTAGTGTAGAAGAAGTTAGTGAAGCATTTGAGGCTTCACCTATTGAGGTTAATGTTATGCCTTAGTACATCAAGAAAATTTGGTCAAGGAAGTTCATGTAGAGGCCACCAATTCAGCAGCAATATGATGTTGTTGATAAGATGTATCTCAGCATGTTGAGTTACCTAAGGATAATCCAACAGAGACTTTCTAGGATTAAGAACCCAACATCTCTTCTCCACCACCATCAAACCAAGTAGATAATCCACTCACTTCTTTGTTTTCTAACATATTACTCATAACCCTTCTCCACTATCCAACACCCAAACAAATAATGATCCTTCTGATCAAGCTAACACAACAACTTCTAACCAAAATCCATCTTCTCCCAACCAAAATAATCCTTCTTCATCTTCCCAACAACAACAACCAAATTTAAATACATGTTCAACCATTTCTCCATCCACTAATCAAAATCCTAACCAAACTTCTCATGCACAAAATACCAACCGTTCACCCTCTTTACAAATTGACAAAATTCTTCCTTTCACTTATACATAACCTAATCTTACCATGGTTGATCCACAAACAAAAATTGAGAACTATGGTTAGTCAAGTCACCATGCTGAGAATTTTACTAAGCCAAACCTCAATGTTATGAACTACACACAACATGAGGATGTAGTGATAGAAGAGGGAAATTTTACAGTCAATTCTTCATGACCAACAACTCATCTAGTTGAGAATCTCAGTTCTGACTCAAACTTTGAGTTGTGAGATATTGCCAAAAGGCATAACAAATCTCTCGAAACTAATGTTGAGCTAGACAATGTCATAACTAAGGCTTTTAAAACTTGATGAATTGATACTCGCATCCCAATTCCTTAATATGATGCCTCAACTATTCTAGATAACGCCATGTACTTTGAGAAGTTCAATAAGATTATAGGCAATCTACTATTAATCGGGGATTCACTTGGTTAGGGAGAGCAACGAAAGATAGTGGATAAGATGGCCTTAATCTTAACCTGCTTTATCAGACACATCATCTCAATTCACTAAGGCTTTGGGGATTATTAGATCCACAAATCATAAGTAACATTATGGATACAAAAAGTAAGGCATCTTTGGAAGCTGTTCAAGCTATGTTAAAAGCCATTGGTGACCTTGCTATAACTTAGACCACTCAGTTTCACAACTTTAGCAAGGATCAATTGGATTTTAGGAAGAAGACCCAAATATCCTTTATAGGTTTTTCCAAAATTGTAAACATCTCCAAAGCTCCATCACAAGCTCGGTTATCAACATGTCCAAAAATTTTCTAAGTACTGATGAAAATGTTAATGCTTGTTGGTCGGCTTTAGCTTTAATAATCATTCAAATGGGGGGTGAATGCAATCATACATGGAACTTTATAGATTTTAAAAATTTAATCCAAGTTATTTTTAGATGCGTGCTGAGTGAGCTATGTTAAGTGCACTTTGGTTAAAAAACTGTAAACTACTCCGCTTTGCTGATGTAGTTTACCTACAACCTTTGCTGAGTAATCTTACTCAGCTTAGATTGGTATTCAAGTAGTTTATATGAAAATGAGAGATGATGAAATGAGAAAAAACTTATAAAGGTAATAAATAGAGTTAAGGAAAGAGTACACCTTAGATTTATCACGGTTCGACCCCTAGCCTACATCTAGTCCCCGGATTCCTTTTTGAGCTTTAATCCACTAGTCATTTCTTTCCTTCAATAGGCAGAGATGCCTTTACAATGGGTAGACACTTACAGAAAGTACCCTCCTTTCTAGTTACCACTCAATTACTCAATTTTAGGTACCCTTTCTAAAATTGACTCATAGATTAAAGATTAAAAAGTTACAAATGAAGGATTTCAACTTATAAAAAGTGTTGAATCCTTTTACAATGGTTAAGCTTAGCTAAACTCTAAGCTAATATGATTTCTCTCTTACAAATAGATTAAAAGTCGAGAGTTTGCTTGAGATTGCTTGAATTTGGAATTTTTCAATGTTGGTATTTCTTGAACAGTATTTTACCTCTTAAGAAATTCAAGGTGATTCACCAAATTTTGGATGTCTTCTTATGTCTTCTATTAATAGTTGTAGATGCTAGAAGTAGTTATTGCAAACTTCTCATCTTGACTTGTTTTTCAAAATCTCTTCTCTTTATAGCTTTTAAATCTTCCCATTTGAAATAGATTCTGGGATGTTTAGAGACAGGAATTTCGAATGTTGAAGCATGAGATCAATCTGTTAATCATTGATGCGTCAAAAACTCAAATCTTCAAGCAATTTTCTTTGAGAGGGGAGCACGCGAGATGCAACATTGAAGCCTGCAATTAGTTGACTTGCTAACATTGCAGAGTTGTACGGAGAAACTGAAAATGACGCATGTCAGAAGATGCCTTTTTTCCTTGGACGCTTGTGAAGAATCTCCAACATTTTGTTCTAATACCTTTTATATGTGAGGACCATAGGAACATCTATTTTGATTTCAGCTCTTTTTACCTGAAAAGCACCAAAGGGAATATTATGTCTTCACTGATAACGTTAAAAGCACAAGTTTCATAATATTCTATGTGTCTCATTTCTACATAGTATTTTACCAAATAAAATATACTAAGCACATGCTGAGTTATATTGCGTAAACCATAGAGTACTCGACATACAGCTTTTCTTACTTTAAGCCATAACATAATTAGATAGTAGTAAAACTGAGTTATTTTTCCTTTAGACACACTCAAGTATAACTTGCCTAATTAATAGTCTACTTAGTACCAAAACTTTTAAGTACTGTGAAGTACTATTAACTTGGGTTCAAGAATCTCCCTTGTTTGGGAACATATAACAAACTAGGTAGTTGAAAAAATTAATTAAATAAATAGTTTATGGCTATAAGAATACATGATAAGTGATGTAAGACTCCCCCATGATGAGTGAACTCCTTGGTTAGTATAGACTTTCCCATACTGACTAAATTTTCTTCAATTAGCATTAGCTCTACCATACTTGGAGAACTTTTTCCTTAATCTTGGGACTTTTATCTTACTCAGCTTTTCCTTTCAATTTGGTCTTGGTTAATTCTTGCAACAATTTATATGCAGAAATAACACAAATATAACAATTTAAGAAGCTATTAACTTTTGATAAAAACTTGTAATTTTCATTAAAATAAATTTAGTTAGTACATAGGAAGTATCCTATACTAATTTTTTACAATTCAAAGCTATTACAATATTTTCTATTCTACAAACTATCTACGGGACTTAGGATCGCACTGATAAGGTTAATGTGGTTGATGTTGAGAAGATGAGCCTTCGCCTCTAGAATGTTGTTGATGTTATTACTCTGATGGACATTGTGGTCTTGGTTGAGTATTTGCTCTATGATGTTTAGCTGCCTTTACGAACATCTGCACTTACTTTCTCCCCCATTAATATCTATTTTATCTCAATCTAATTGAAAAAGGCATCGAAGGAGTCGATTGTAGTATGAAATCCTCTTGCTTCTCAATGATGACTTGTGATATATCAAACTGTTCTTTCCTTTATGCTGAGAGAACTTCTTGCTCATTCAACTCTTGTAGCAATAAATGATGACTTCTTGTGAGATTAGAGGCCAGGTCAAATCCCTAGCAAGTAAGCTAATGAGAGCACTACAGAAGACCTTTGAAATCAACTAGAGATAAAGATATCTTCAATTTCACTTCAATTTCAATGATCCTTGGACACATTAGATGTACAGTCTTTGCTATGTAATCTATGTCATGCGAATCATGTGCTCCATTAGTCACCTTGTGCTGTACATTTTCTTGAAGTTTGTTGATTTTATCTTTCAAGGAATTGAGCTTCTTGTGCATTGTGAGACCATTACTAGGGTCGATTGACTCAATAGGCTCAAGAAATAGCTTACCCATGGCATCGATCAAAGTTTCTAGACCGTTCTTCACAAGAATCTTCAATGTTAGATTTGATAATAGTGTAAGTTGAGTCTAATATATCACTTAGCACATCCATGTTCAACATTGGCTTATCCATTTTCTTGACAACTTCATCCAACTTCTTAACAATTCCATCAACCTTCTCATCATAAGTGATCATTACCTTAGATATCTTTTCCATCATATTAAACATGATGTGCTCGAGATCCTTATTTGTATAAGGCTACTTTAACAGTTCATGTTAGACATGATGTATGCCCTAAAGGTAATTAGGGCAATATATCTTAATTAGTTATAATGTACAAATAATTTTAAATTATTATTAATAATAATTGAGGCATCTTTGTTACTTATCATTGTTTTAATTTATTTATGTATCTCGCTGGTATTGTATATGTATAGTATTATATATAAATATCCCTAGTCATAGTTTCATTGAGACTGGACATCAATGGAACGAACAGAGTAGCATGTGTAGGCTTACCCTTTAGATTAGATTCAAGAAGCCGATCTTGTGAGATGAAGGTGGTACCTTGAGTTAACACATGAATGTATTCGATTAATACATTAGAGATTGCTATAAGACAAACACTCAGAAATAAATATATCCATGTGTTGGTGTCATGTCTTATTGCAGTAGCAATAAAAGTATCCTCAGACCTGAGATACTGGTTACCTTGTGTAGGAGTTACTATACTTTGGGTCATACAGAATCATATCTTGGTAATCAGGATGACACGGATGACTACGGGGTATAGTGATGATCACATGTTGGTAAGCTGAGTAGTCATGATGGGATCCATCGCTCCTGATATAGTGATATAATGGGAGATGTACCTTAGGGCCCCTTGTTGAAGTGACACACTCATAAACCTCTGATCAGAGTATAATATTGATAAAATAGGTTTCTAGCCAATCTTGATACATTATGGCGAGTGGTGTTCTTCGTGAACAAGTCTAATTCTAGGATAGCTACGGCTATTACATGATCTAACACTTAATCAGAGCTCAATAAGCTGGATGGTACTTAACCTGATGGAAGGAGTGTATTGTATTGGTTACTACTGCAGAACTAGATCAAGTCACAGGCAGGTGACGTTCTGAGTATCACAGGATCACATGCCTTTGCTAGAAAGCCCATTTGATCATTTAGAGTTATCAAGTTCCATATCAGTCTGGAAAACTAAGCCTAAGGGTTCCCAAATGGGAAGCCAAGTTTAGGTTAACTTGTAACGGCTCTATACTTCGGGATCCTATGAGATCACACACTTTGGGTCTTTAACAGACTAAGTAATTCGATGGCAATCATTACATGTTTTAGAAAAATCACATGAAAAACCTTCATACAATCACAAAGCATGCAAGCATTGCTCGCTATCAAGCTTGGCCCACGAATTCCTACTATTTAGGAATGGGCAACATGTTCCAGTCGGTCTAGAGGATTATGACAATGCTGACTTAAGGTTTCTTAAAGAGAATGCCGTAGTGATTAACTACTTACACTGTGTGCTAGATCTAACTGAATTTAACAAGGTCTCGGGCTGTGAGACAGTACAAGAGATCTGGAAGAAACTGGAGATTACCTACGAGGGGCCTGACAATGTCAAGGAATCCAAGATCAACCTCATGTTGAATGAGTATTAGATGTTCCAAATGGGCACCAGCAAGGGTATTCATGCCATGAATACCAAATTCATTAACATCATTAATGAATTGAAGTAGCTTGGCAAGGAGTTCACAGAGGAGGATCTGGTGAAGAAGATTCTTCACACTCTTACCTTAGAGTGGAATGCCAAGAAGAGCGCGATCGAGGAGTCTCATGATCTGAAGACCTACAACTATGATGAGCTGATAGGCACCTTGCTGTCTCAGGAGATGAGCTTGAGGAAATATACTGATGACTCCAAAAGCAGTAAAGGCAAGGAGAGAGGACACAATCACTTCCTTATCTCTTGATATCCACTTTCTTCAAGAAAAAGTCAAGTATTATGAATGTCAAAATAGCAAGCTCACTAAGAAATTAAATGAGTTGAATACTAAGATAACAGCTTTGAAGAAGGAATGAGTTCCTCCTCCAGCTAATAGTCAAGCTTCGAGTAACCAAACTCACAATTCTAAGAGGAAGAATTCCTTGAAAAAGAAGAAAGCGAGCCAGCCCAAAGAAAAAATGGTGTGTGATTTTTGTGGAAAAGCTGGACATGCTATAGTTCTCTATAGGCATAAAAATGGTTATTATGACAAGTACGACTGGAGTAATGTAACCCTTGCTACCAAGGGAGGAAACAGCTCAAGAGCATGGGTACCTAAGAAAACGTAATTGTTTTTTAGGTGAGCCTTAGATCTGCTGATGACTCTAGAATGTGGCATTTGGATAGAAGATGCTTAAGGCATATGATGGGAGATGAAAGCCAGTTCTTCTCATTGGAGAGCAAAAGAAATGAAAGTGTCAGCTTTATAGATAACCATAAAGGGAAGATTGTGGATTGTGGCATTGTTGGTATCTCTCCTTCAATCGAAGAGGTTTCTCTGGTCAAAGGACTCAAGTTTTACTTGCTTAGTGTAGTCCAGCTCTGTGACAATAGCAGAAAGGTTACATTCAACTCAACAGGTTGCTCAGTTCTTGACTATAAGACTGACTCAACTATTCTCTTTGCTCCTAGAATCAATAATGTGTATATGAATGATTTATCCCCTAGCTTCACTAATTTGTGTCTTATATATAAGGAGGATAATTTGTATCTTTGGCATAGAAGGTCGGGTCATATAAATATGACCATTCTATCCAAACTGGCCAAAAAGCAACTAGTTGTGGGTTTATCTAGTATAAGCTTCTAGAAGGATAAACTTTGGTTAGCTTGCCCGCTAGGTAAGCAAGTTAAGAAATCATTTAGGTTAAATTAATCATTTAGTAACTAAGCAACCATTGGAACTCCTCCACCTAGATCTTTTCGACCTAGTTCAGCCTATGAGCTTAGGTGGTAAGAGATTCTCATTGGTGGTTATGGATGACTTCATGAGATTCACTCGTGTAGGCTTATTGAGTAGTAAAGACGAAACATATGAATCTTTTGTCAAACTCAGCAATCAAATAATGAACGAAATATGAACTAAATTTGTAGAATCCGAAGCGATCATGGATGCGAATTCGAGAATTTCCATTGCGAAGAGTTCTGTTCAGCACATGGAATTGACCATAACTTCTCTTCTCCTCATACACTAGGGTTCTAGAAAGGAAGAATAGAACTATAGTTGAAATGGCTTGATCCATGTTGAGTGATAACAATCTACCAAAGTACTTTTGGGGAGAAGCTTTTAACACTGCCTATTATATCTTGAATTGGGTGTTAATTTGCCTAATTTTGGAGAAAACACCCTATGAGCTTTGGCAAGGGTGCAAGCTTAAGATTGGTCATCTCAGATTATTTGGCTGCAGGTGCTTTATTCTTAACACCAAGGAGCAGTTAGGTATGTTTGAGCTAACAGCTAATGAAGGTATCTTTCTAGGATACTCAATTAACAGCAAGGCATATAGAATATATGTCAAGCGGGCTGGCCTGTTAGAGGAGTCTATGCATGTGGATTTTGATGAAACTAACTATGTAGATAGATGTCCATCTGATGAAGATGAAGGAGTAACCCAGCAATTAAATCAACTCAGCATGCCATTCTCTATGCTGCTTAACCTAGCACAAGAAAATGAAGTTGAGGAAGTCAAAGAAGATGATGATCTTTCAATCAATTTCAATTATTGCGAAGATCAACCTCCACCTCAGTAACCCATTGTAGATCCTCCTACTTTTGATCTGAGTCTACCAAGGGAGATCAGGACTCATCACAATCATTTGCTCAATAGCGTAGTTGATGATGTTCATAATCCTATTAAGATAAGAGGTCAACTTAGTAGGATGATGAGCCATCCAGCTTTCATCTCATTGATTGAACCTAAGAAGTTTGAAGATGCAGAAGAAGATGATTATTAGATGATCGCAATGCAAGAGGAGCTGGATTAGTTTAAGCACAATGATGTTTGGGATTTAGTTCCTAAGCCTAAAGGGGAAATCAATAATCAAATCCAAATGGGTTTTCAATAACAAGCTTGATGAAGATGGCATTGTTGTTATGAATAAGGATAGGCTTGTTGCTTAAGGCTACAATTAGCAAGAAGGCATCGATTATGATGAGACTTATGTTCCTGTAGCCTAGTTTAAAGCAATTCGAATCCTGTGTGCTTTTGCCTCCCATATGAACTCTAAATGTTTCAAATGGATATTAAAAGTGCATTCTTGAATGGATTCATTCAAGAGGAAGTGTTTGTCCGCCAACCTCCATGCTTTGAGGATCCGAAGAATCCTGAGCATGTCTTCAAACTGAAGAAAGCTCTCTAAGATTGAAGCAAGCTCCAAGAGCTTGGTATGAGAGGCTGACCAATTTTCTTATTAGCAAAGGTTATGAAAGAGGGAAAGCAGATACGACTCTATTTATTAGGCGAAGGAAAGAAGATGTGTTACTTGTTCAAATATATGTGGATGATATCATATTTGGAATAACAGATGAGAAGTTGTGCAAAGAATTCAGCAAGCAAATGAAGAGCGACTTCAAAATGCCAATGATGGGAGAGCTCAACTTCTTCCTTGGTCTTCAAATCAAGTAGAATGAGGATAGAATATTCATAAGTCAAGTGAATTATGCCAAAGAAGTCTTGAAGAAGTTTGATACGGAACATTTGAAGCCAATGTCCACTCCGATGGCCACTAATACTATCTTAAGTAAAGATGAAGCTGGTAAACTTGTAGATAACAAGTTCCACATAGGAATCATAGGCTCTCTTCTTTACCTTACAGCAAGTAGGCCTGACATACATCATGTTGTATGCTACGATACTCGTTATCAAGATGACCCCAAAGAATCACACTTAGCAATTGTCAAGAGGATTCTCCAGTATTTGCAAGGCTCAATTGAAGCAGGTCTATGGTATCCTAACTACATTGATCTCACTCTAAGAGGATTCACAGATGTTGATTATGGAAGAGACAAGCTCAATAGGAAAATCACCAGAAGAGGATGTCATTTTCTTGGAGAATGCTTAGTCTCATGGTATAGTAAGAAGCAAACTTCTATTACACTAAGTATAGCTGAAGCTGAGTACGTGGTAGTAGGAAGTTGCATATCACAACTGCTATGGATCAAGCAGTAACTAGAAGATTATGGTATAAAGTTTAAGTGTCTTGAAGTTATGTGTGATAACAAGAGCGCAATTGACCTATCCAAAAATCCAGTTCAACATGGCAGGATGAAGCATGTCAGCATTAGACATCACTTCATAAGGGATCATGTGCTAAGGGGATATGTCAAGTTGGAGTATGTTCCTTTAGAGGAATAGCGAGTAAACATATTCACGAAACCATTACCAAAGGAGCAATTCAATACTCTAAGGCAACTTATTAGTATGGCAAAACCCATGTGAAGAAAAAAATTAAAGAAAAAAAATAAATTTTAGCTAAGTGTTGAAAATCAAGTCTTATCTCGGTGAAAGGAGAGAACACATGTCTAACTCCGTCTATATTTTAAAGTAACTACGTGAGGAACAGTTTCATGGTTAAAATCAAAGGCCATGTTTTCAAAAGATGTGCTTTTGAATTGGAACTGTTTTCTACAAAACTCATCGTTTTACTAAGTTGGTTAATCAAGCCTTCATCTTATCGTTAATTTCTATCATGAGCTAAGGAAGCGCCACATATCACTGAGAGTTTGAAAGTCTATATAAGCTAAAGGAGTTGAAGAGAGAGGATCACTTGCAAACTTGAAATCTAAACACATTCAAAGCTTAAGAACCCTAAATCCCTTTTCTCTCAAAATCCCTATTTCTTTCCTCTCAAATGGCGATTACCAAGACAACCTTCAAACTCCATTCTTACTCCAAGGGAAGCATCATAGTGAATACTGAAGGAAAACTAAAGAAGATCACCTTTCCTGAAGGAACTCTCTTCACAAAGGTTAAATTGGAAAACTATCTAGAGTTTGGCCAAGTATATTGTGTTGATTATGAGATTCTGCTAAGGAATCGCTCTATTCATTGCATCATCAAGCAACAGAATCTGAGGTAGTTTCTGCAATTGGGGGGACCAGCCATAGTAGGCTTGATCAAGACTTTCCACTCCAACCTCTACACCATTCAAGGCTTCAATAATGTCCTGATGATGGATTTTGATGGGGAACTCCTATCTCATCTACTCGAGGCTGATAGCGAGTATCCTCAACATGCCTCATAAAAGGCACTCAACTTAGAAGAGCCAGTGATGACAATGACATCATCATCCCTGAGGATTGGGAGATCCTAGCCAACTATGTATCAGGGGAGATTACAGCTTCTCAAATGAGCTAGAAAACTAGAGCTTGCCATGATATGGTGGTCAAGCTACTGTTGCCTAAGACGGGGTCTATAAGTAGTTGCACCTACTTTAAGAGGTGTGTGGTCTACCATATGGTAGAGGGTTAGAGGCTTAAATGGCTAATGGTGATTCTTCACCACTTGACCAAGCTAACTACTATCTATCTCTATAGTTACCTCATCATAGCCTTGATGAAGGCAGTGAAAGTAGATGTAGCCTCGTTCCTTGGAGCGCATGGTAATACACTTGTGCTTGTGAAGAAAACTTTGGACTTCTAGAAATTCTCAAAACTGTATCATAACCAAGTACATAGTGGGTACAACAAAGCATAAGAGAGGAGAAAACTCAAATATGTATCGTTAGTGTGAGCAGACGACACGATGTGATGGGTTGAGAGCACGCTTAGATGAGAGGCGCGGTCCACTAGGGTGTTTAAAAAAGTACCGATTCGTAGACCTGTAAAGTTTGGTTTGAGAAAGCGAAAACATTTTAGATGGGTCAAAACCAAATCCGCTGTCTCTTAGAGTGGAGTCGCCACCCAGATTAGCTCTTTCCATGAATTAGAGTCTATGATGCATAACGTTCGGGGGACTGCCAACTAAGACACAAAGATTCTGGTCCAGGATAAGTTGCTTATTTCTTATGTGATCACATTATATTACATCTATAGAAAATCGTATTTCTTAATTGTGCATACGTCATTTTCAAGTTATTATGCATGATTCACGTATGTGCGAAAAGTAGTAAATCCATACACAAAGCAGTAAATAAATGCGAAAAAGTAAAGATTAAAGGTTACATAACCTCGGGGGATGCAACTGCCCACCTAATCTATGAATTACATTTCCCAAAAATAATATTTGCAATACCCGAAGGAAAATAAAATCCTATGCATACATCTAACCTGCATCCACAAAAGTTAGCACGAGATATGGCACATATGTTCGATTTGATTTTGAGAAGGCCTATGTGGCCTAATTAAAACATCGATGGTTTAAAGTTATTATTTTAAATAAAAATGGTTCATTTTTATTTACACATATGTTGGTCTATTTTTATTAATGAAAATGACTGCATGGAAAAGTGTGAGGCCAGTTATCCGGGAATAATTTTTATTCCCTTCATGGGGTATTCTAGCAGATATCTTTATTAAATAATTAAAATAGAAATAAGAGATGAAGAGAATTATTACAACAACAGAATAATAGTAAAATATTTTCCTAGGTCCAAATATAAAATTGAAACAAAGAAGAATACAATAAGCATGAGATTAGCAGTTCTAGGAACTCAGAGGCTTACCCTTTCGGTATGAATCCACTTCGGCATTTCCGTTTGATACCCGGGGAGCGTTTCTCATTTGTTTTTGTAATTGTGTTTATGTGGAAAAATAAATCTTTATTTATCAAAAAGATAATCAGACTCGAGCACTAAATTTGTTTTAGGCCCGAGAATATCTGAGGATTTTTGTGGAAAAAAAACTGAAGAAAAATGAGTTGAAAATAATAAAATTCGGGATCCAAACGTGTTTTGGATCTGAATATCATTGAAGAAACCTTAAAAGAAATGTAGACAATTACAATAATAAAATATTATTTTTTTGTGTAAAAATTTCTCAGTCGTTATCAAGAGAAAACTATATTTTTGTGAATTTTTTTTGGTCCATTTTTTGAAAAATTCCTGACTATTTATTGGAAAAATCCCGAAAATCCAATAAAGGCAGGTAATTTTGGCGAGGAGGTTCGCTAGAAAAAAAAGTCTGGCGAGGCTCCTTGCTAAATTTTTGGCGAGGCTCGCCTCGCCAAATATCAATGAGGCAGGCTCCGGATCTGGTTTCTCATGGTGTTTTCACAATTTTTTGTGTATTTTTATCTTTTTTAATTAATTTCTGAATTAAAGGAAAAAATAAATAATTTTATTAGAAATGTCCTTTTGAATTCAGAGACGAGGAGGATTCCATTTGGAGACTCAAAAATTGTTTGATTCGAGGATAAAAATCTCGAAAAAACATCATCATTGAACGCGCGAGCTGGTACAAAATCCCGTGCTCGCAGCTGCCCCTCGTGTGATCATCGCTGGTTGTATAAAAAGTATGATCACACGAAATGAAGTGGAGGGTTTGAGAATATACCTGACTAGTGTGGCTGGTGACATCTTTGTCACCGATTGGTGGGCCTTCCTTTCTGGCTACCGTGTCCTTACGGGATTGTCCGTTTCTTTCTTCGGAATCCCTAGGTGTTTGATGCCTCTTACCAACGTGTTGACCATTTCTTTTTATTGCATCCCTGTTATAGTCGGTAGTCATTTCCTTCTTCGATTGTGATTATCGTGTGGCCCTTGGAATGATTGGAGATAGGTGCCCGAATTTGTTTCAAAGGTGACCTTGAATTTCCTTAGTAGGATATTGACTTGTTCCCTATGATAAACCGGAGGAAAGTATAATGTTAATACAATTTATGGTGAATTTTTTAATTATTTGATTGAGTTTATGCAAAGCAAAAATTTTTACCCCTTCAATAAAAAATTAATACATGATAAATAAATAAGTTTAATGGAAATTCGGGGATGTCCCGAAGATTGCTTTGTTGTTTTAGGAGGCTTTTGCAATGTTGACTTCAGCCTTGAGTGGGCCATCATCCTTCTTAGTGCTTGCAGGTTCATCAGGTGGAGGAGGAATTTCTTGTTGATTAGGGTGGTGTTTACCGGGTTTGGCATCGTCTTTACCTTTTAATGACGTGATGCAAATGTAATGTATCCATGATTTTATGCATGAACAATATTTATCATATTATGTATGTTCGTCTATGTAGTTGGTTTGAGCTTCGTTCATTGAAGAGCCTTCTCTTATGTTAATGCATGGTTGCCCTTAGGATTTGTCTTGTTAGGGATTCCATGGATGACTCCCTCGGAGTGATGACTATGGGTTCATTATTTCAAATTCAAGTTTAGAGCTTGGATCTGTTTGAGGAAGATATAGATGAGTAGTTGATCCTGCATTAAGTAAGCAATGATCGCTTGGAAGCCATTTTCTTAAAGTCTTGCCATTCCGAGGAGGAGATGATGAACTTGAAATTTCTTTGGTTCTAATTTCTGCATAGATCGCCTTTGCGGGTTTTCAATCTGTCGAACCTTATCTTAATTTTTGCCTGGACTACCCTTTCAGGTTTTCAATCCAGCAGACTTATTTTTTCTTTGTTTTTACTTTTCATTTTTCAGATGCTTACTTACGATATTCTACCATTGGCATGCAAGCAATCAAAATATACATATGCATAAGGCTTCAGCAAAAATGACAATTCATTGATGAACTTAACAAGGGTATAAATGTTTCTAATGATTTGACTCCTGCCATCAATTAGCCCTTTCAGGTTTTCTAACCAATGTGGTTCTCTTGATGTCCTAAGTTTTGCCTAAGCCGCCCTTTTTGGGTTTTCACCTCAGCGGACTATTCTTTTTTTTATTTTGAAAAGAGACCTTAATTTTTGCTCAGCTAACCTAGTGTTAATTGACAAGCTAATTACAAATTTATTTTTTTGTTCTGCTTTTTATCAATTTATTTCTTTCACCTATGCATGATAGTAATTGTGTAAGACTTGGTTGATTTGGTAGATCGATCATCGTCTATGTCCATGACTTCATTTGTTATCTCGTTCAACATTTCTGATGGATTGGCTAGTACTCATGCCGCTTTGCTAGCTTGAGGTGTATGTGATGATGGGTCTTGTTTATCAAAGTTTCCATTTGAGTTCAATTATTCTCCAACGATGGGTGGTATATCGGAGATCAAATTTGATAGCTTAATTCATTGATGGTGAATGGTTTTCATTTAATGATGTTTCCTCCTCAATGTAAAGATTGGCCCATAAGTGTTGGCGTGTCGTGTGATGGAGTTGTTGACGTGTTTAACTATCTGACTCCTTCCTTGTGTTCTTTGGTGGTTTATCTTCAATTTTCTTTGTTGACACTTTGGTCTTATTTTGGCTTCGATCCTTTTGACCTTTGTTTGAGTTATTCAGTAATCGGTGGACATTTCATGCTTGGAGATCTTTCCATCGACCTCATATCTTTTTAAGATGAGGAAGATGCTATCACGTGTTTGTAAGTACATTAGTTTGTCTCTCACTTTCTCTCAAGAGTCAAATCACTTGAAATTATAGTAACTTTAAGGAATCCATTTATACCCAAATTAATTTCATGACATGATGTGTCACATGTGCTAAAAACATTATGTATATGTTTATGAGAATGCGTGATGTCATCGATAGAATATCAAGCAAATAAACAAAATTCAATTTATTCAAAATTCAACAGCCTCATTGGCAAAGTAGCTAAAAGCTAATTCATTACATCATCAATCATGGGCTTTTCTAGCACCCCTCAGATGTGTCCATGGATTCAAAATGCTCCATCCTATCTGCCTTTTCATACACTTCTTGATAGCTCGAGAAGATGTCTGATCCAAACTTGTTCCTGTATGATAGCAATGCACCATCCAGAAGCTTAGTTATCATCTTCGGTAGAGTTAAGCGAGCCTGAAGCCTAACCTGTGTGACCATCCAATGTGCATAGTAGGATTTGAAGCTCTCACTCTGTTCTTGCCTTATAGCCTCCAGATGTTGCATTGTGGTTTCCATTTGAGAGTTGAAACCATAATGTCCCATCATAGCCTGAGTAAGGCTATTCTAATTAGTAGCTCTATCCAGCGAAAGGTTGCTGTACCATTCATTGACTGGGTGGCCCAGGGTGATGACAAAGAGCTTAGCCATCATCCGTTCACTGACCCTTAATGCTCTCATCACAGTCTGATAATGCGTTAAGTGAGCGCGTGGGTCGCCAGATCCCACATACTTTTCAAATTGCGGCATTGTAAAGTTTTGGGGCAAGCTTTCTTCATTCTTAATCATTGGTTGCGCAGGGTATGTGTTCATTATATAACCACCATGAGTGGCCAAGAACTATTGCCACAATTCTACCATGCCTGGTTGTTGGAGGATTGTGTTCCCTACAATTGGATAAGAGCTATATTACCCTTGGGGAAATGCCGCAAAATTAGGCAGTTGAGGTGTTTGGAATTGTGAGGCAACTGACATACTCCAACTGGGTATAGGCTATTGCTCCTTGGTAGAAAGGCCCTAGTGCGAATGCTGGCTGCCCCAATTATCCCAGGATGAATTGGGGAGGATTGGCAAAGTTATATCTTGGCTGCCCAGTCTGAGCCTGGTTCAGCTGACTTCAACCTACCCCGAACTGGTAAAAGGTAGCAGGAGTTGAGGACACTACAAGCAAGGTAGGAGGTCCCCCTGTCGGATTGACATTGTTAGGGGTGACCTCTAGGCTGGACACTGCATTCTGCGTCCTCCCTGGCATGCTGGTGAATGAGCGATGCTAGCTGTTTACTATTGGGAAAGGTGTTCAAGGCAACTATGATCTCGGCACTCACCGATGATTGATATGATTGTTGAGGGTTATATCTCGTAAGGATAGGGTGATCCTCCCCCGCACCTTCTTCTTATGGATTTGCAATGAAAGTAGTGTGTTAAACTAAATCTGAGTTTGAACTCGAGTCCTCACTTGAGTTAGTGTATGGAACCCCCTCTAGATTGGCCACGATCAGAGAAACATGGACCAAGCGATGAGCAGGCCTTTTCAAAGCTACGATATATAATTAGAGGATCAGACTGTGCATGTAAGATTCGTGATATGATTCATGATGCGAGAAATGTGTGAGATTTTTAATGTGATGGCTACATTCACATGGGGTTAGCATGCCATGATGTGAAATAACATGTACGTCAATCCATTTGAAACAAACAGGTTAATCGTTGGTAAAAATGAGAATATGTGGAAATGAAAATCCAACACCAGGGGTTGGATTTGAGATTTGTACAATGTCTGTGTGACATCATAATATGAGTGGTGTGAGGTGACCAAGTTACCATGTGGTGATAGGTCAATAATTTGAGGTTTCGTATTATAACTAGGTCTTATGGAATGAGGAGTTCAAATTGATTTCGGGTAAGTAGTGTGACATACCCTAACAACTACCGTATATAGCTATCTAATGAATGATTTGGCAATTTTGCCCAATTAGGGTGGAATTTTGAATGCCTCTGTGGTCATCACTATTTGAGGGTATGTGGTGATTCATGAATCTTTGCCTCGTGTGGGTGGATGGTTCAGGTATTAAGCATATACCCTTAAAGATTTGGTAAGGTAAGATTTTTGAAGTAAGTTCGCCTCGTATGGGCTTAGGTTCGGATGTCAGTAGGGACACCACGAGATGTGGGCAAAATGATATAGGTAGGTATTAGCCTTGTTTGAGCTATGTGGCATGTGTGATTACCCTGTGTGGGCTATGAATTGGATGTTGAGTGGACATCTCATGGGTAATATGTGGGATATATTATTGCCCCTTGTGGGCTAAGTGTTGGATGTCAAGTGGACATCATGCAAATTGTGGTGAATGATGTTTCATGTATCTAAGTGGTTTCATGTTGTCCTAGGGTGACACGATCTCGAGTGTCAACTAATCCTAAGTATGATGATGAGAAGATGTTATGTTACATCATATTAACATTATGAGTGTGTGCGTTTAAGTGTCTGCACCAAGATTCGTGGTTAGCATGACATTTGAACAATAATAAGTACTTAGCACAAAGCGTGCAACGTCTAAACTTCCAACCATACAACTCCTGCGGGTAGGGTTTTTGGCTAGTCTCTATCCTAAGTTTGGTTCATCTTAGTACCACGAAGATACTAAGAAGCGCATCTGCAAGAAAAATATAATGCATGGTCGTTTGTTGGGTAACACCCTAGGGAAAATGCCTTTGGTTTATTTACGTGAGGTTTGTAAATGGGCTGTAGATGTAGAAGGTTCTTGTTGCACTAGAATACACTCCAAGCCTCTCCCCAAATGGGTTCTAACGAGGGAGGTACATGCGGTATGGCAACAAGTGCTCCACTAGCTCTAGTACTATTTTCTCAAGGAGGTAGATTAGTACAAGAGAAAGTTTTGCGGTAATAGGGTACCTTAATCTTTCGGGCTAATCCCCTCTATTGCAATGCGAATTTATGAATATGTCATAATTAAGAGAAAACGGAATAATGTAATCAATCATTTTTGGCACTTATCCAAAATCTAAAATCTTTGAAAAAACAAGTTTTTAGAAAAATCCCCAGCAGAGTCGCCACTGTGAGCGGACGACACAGAGCGATGGGTCAAGAACACATGGAGATGAGAGGCGCGGTCCACCTGGTTGTTTAAAAAAGTACCAGGTCGTGGACCCTTAAAGTTAATTTGGTTTGAGAAAGCGAAACATTTTAGATGGGTCAAACCTGAATCCGCAATCTCTTAGTGTGGAGTCGCCACCTGGATTAGCTCTTTCCAGGAATTAGAGTCCTATGAGGCTTAACGTCAGGGGGATGGCCCACTAAGACATAGAGATTCGGGTCCGGGATAAGTTGCTTATTTCTTATGTGATCACATTATATTACATCTATAGAAAATCGTCTTTCTTAATTGTGCATATTCTCACTTACGTCGTTTTTGAGTTATTATGCATGATTCAAGTATGTGAGGAAAGTAGTAAATCCATACACAAAGCAATAGATAAATGCGGAAAAGTAAAGATTAAAGGTAACCTCGGGGGATGCAACCGCCTGCCTAATCTATTAATTACATTTCCAAAAATAATGTTTGCAATACCCGAAGGAAAATAAAATCCTAGGCATACATCTAACCTGCATCCACAAAGGTTAGCACGAGATATGGCACATATGTTCGATTTGATTTTGAGAAGGCCCATGTGGCCTAATTAAAACATCGACGGTTTTAAGTTATTATTAGCACAAGATATGTTTCATTTTTATTTATTCATATATTGGTCAATTTTTATTAGTGAAAATGGCCGCATGGTAAAGTGTGAGGCTAGTTATCCGGGGAATAATATTTATTCCATTCGTGAGTGTATTCTAGCAGATATCTTTTTTAAATAAATAAAATAGAAATAAGAGATGAAGAGAATTATTACAACAACAGAATAATAGTAAAATATTTTCCTAGGTCCAAATATGAAATTGAAACAAAGAAGAATACAATAAGCACGAGATTAACAGTTCTAGAAACTCAAAGGCTTACCCTTTCAGTATGAATCACTTCGGCGCATCCATTTGTGTTTATGTGGAAAAATAAATGTTTATTTATCCAAAAGGTAATCAGACTCGAGCAGTAAATTTGTTTTATGCCCGAGAATATCTAAGGATTTTTATGGAAAAAAAACCAAAGAAAAATGAGTTGAAAATAATAAAATTCGGGATCCAAACGTGTTTTGGATCCGAATATAATCAAAGAAACATTAAAAGAAATGTAGAAAAGTCAGAATTATTTCTCTTGAAAATTATTATTTTTTTGTGTAAAAATTTCTCCGTCGTTGTTGAGAGAAAACTATATTTTTGTGAATTTTTTTGCTCCCTTTTTCGAAAAATTCTCGACTGTTTATAGTAAAAATCCCGAAAATCCAAAAAAGACAGGTAATTTTGGTGAGGAGGCTCGCCAAAAGAAAAAGTTTGACGAGGCTCCTCGCCAAATTTCCGGCGAGGCCTGCCCCACCAAAGTTTGGCGAGGCCGGCCTCTCCAAAAAGCTTGGCGAGGTTCACCAAGCTTTTTGGCGAGGCTGCCATCGCTAGAGAGCTTGGCCTCGCCAAATATCAGCAAGGCAGGCTCCGAATTCGATTTCTCGTGGTGTTTTTGTAATTTTTTTTGTGTATTTTCATATTTTTTAATTAATTTCTGAATTAAAGGAAAAAATAAATAATTTTATTTGAAACGTCCTTTTGAATTCGGAGACTAGGAGGATTCCCATTTGCAGACATTTGGATACTCAAAAATTATGTGATTCGAGGATAAAAATCCCAAAAAGCCATCATCATTGAACGCGCACGCTGGTACAAAATCTCATGCTCATAGTTAGTATTACCCTTGGATGTATCGAAGGATGAAGAAGATTCGTTTATGGTGGATTTTGACGGAGGTAGTGAGGATGGTAGTGATAACGTTCCTCTATCAGCTTAGTTTGAGCAAATCAGCGCTACTATAACCTCACCCAAGCTAAAAGTTGGGTCTTCTAAAGCTAGGAAGAAGATCCCTTTAAAAACAAGGGCAAGAGATACGCTTGGCCAGCCCCCATCACGTCATGGGAGATAATTGAAGGCTAAAACTTTCACTCGAATGGAAGCAGAGGTAAAGCAGCATGCTAAAGAGCAGGAAGATGCTATGGAGTTAGAGGAAGCCCTACGCAAAAGAAAGCGTAAACTAGATGTCTTAGAAGGATTTGAGGTGCTAGGTGATTCAAAGAAGACTAAGGAATAAGAAATAACAAATCCTGGAATTACAACTGAAGTTGAAAACATTATCTCAAAAGAAAAAGGAACTCAACGCAAGCGGTCTGCCACCAATAGACCCTTAAGGAAGAATATCCAAGTGGTGAGAAGCGATGAGGATGTCGGAGCAACCCTCACCCCTACTCAAGAAGAATCTAATCTTCCTGAGCCGAACATCCCCATTCCAAACTTCTCTTAGACTGAGGAACTTCCTACTCAATCTAAAGTATCTCAAGCTGACCCATCCTTGGGTCAAACAGCTAACCCAAAGGTACTCTCTAATACTTCCCCCAATTCTTCTGCAAATCGTAAGCCGTCTTATCCTATAAATTCCCTAGTTTCTACTACTATAGGAACTGAAATTCATTATTCTCTTATAAATTCTCAACCTATTTATGAGCGGACGACATGGGGCGATGGGACAAGAGTGCGCGAGTGAGAGGCGCGATCCACCGGGGTGTTTAAGTGAAAATAAAAAGTATCGGGTCAGAGACCTGGAAATCTTGAAAGAGAAAGCGGGAAACATTTTTAGATTGGTCAAACCTAAATCCGCAGTTTCTTTAGTGTAGAGTCACCACTTGGATTAGCTCTTTCAAGAATTAGAGTCCTGTGAGGCTTAACGTCCGGGGGACGGCCCACTAAGATACTGAGATTCAGGTTCGGGATAAGTTACTTTATTTCTTGTTAGATCACATTATATTACATCTACAGAAAATCGTATTTCTTAATTGTGCACATTCATACTTATGTCATTTTCGAGTTATAATGCATGATTCACACATATTTAGAAAGCGATAAATCCACACATAAAGCGGTAAATAAATGTGGAAAAGTAAAGATTAAAATTACAAAACCTCGGGGGATGCAACCGCCAGCCTAATCTATTAATTACAATTCCCAAAAAATAAATGAAATTGCAATACCCGAAGGAAAATAAAACCTAAGCATATATCTAACCTGCATCCACAATGGTTAGCACATGATATATAGTACAACATGAATATTTACATGTATGCACGATTTGATGTTGGTGAGGCCCGTGTGGCCTAATTAAAATATCGACGATTGAATTTATCTTATTTAGAAATAAACGATTCATTTTATTTATAAATATGTTGGTCATTTTTATTTAATGAAAGTGCTTGCATGGTAAGAAGTGAGGTTTGTTATGCGGTAATAATTTTAATTTACTTCGTTGGGGTATTCTAACATGTATTTTGGAGAAACTCCACAATTAAATAAAGGGTAAATAATTATAACCTCCCTATGTTTTGAACAAATATACTAGTACCTCCCTGTGTTTTAAAAAAATAATTTATGCATCCCTACATTCTTTTTCATACTGAAACCTTATTGTGTTAAATATTATCTCATTTTATATCAAATATTTTAACATAATATATGTTTATGAATAAAAATTGGTCCTATATATCATATTTTAATATGTTATGGATTAAAATTGCTCAAAAAGTTATTTGATGTTATTTTTTCTAATGAAATTATACATTAAAAATTACAAAAATATCTTACAAATTGTCAAAAATGTACTTTTTATTATTACAAACCTAATAATACAAACAAATAAAACTAAATATACTAACAAATAATTGTTAGTTAAGAGTTTTGATAGAAATACACATAATTAAAGATGCATGGAGGTTATAGTATGAAAATCGCAAAATGAAGGGAGGTTATAATTATTTTTCATAACATATAGGGAGGTAGTAGTATATTTTTTCAAAACATGGGGAGGTTATAATTATTTACCCTTAAATAAATTAAAATGATAGAAAAGGAGGAAGAAAATTTACATGATACAATTAAACAATTTAATTAAGTAAAAGAAATATGAAAATAATTCCTAGGTCAATATGATGAATAAAACAAAGAATTCACGAGAAGAAGCAACTCTAGGAACTTAGAGGCTTACCCTTTCAGTGCGAATCCATGTCGACAAATCCGCTTGATTTTTTGGGAGTGCTCCTCGTTCGTTTTGATTTAATTGGTGAAAATGTGTTATTTTAATCGTAAAAATATTCAGACTCGGACTCTAAATTTATTTTAGGTCCGAGAATATCTGAGGATTTTTTGAGAAAATAAATAATGGAGAAAAATTGGTTTGAAAATAATAAAGTTTGGAATCCAAACATGTTTTGGATCCAAATATAATCAAAGAATTTTTAAGAAAGAAGAAAGAAAATCAGCATTATTTTATCAAGACAAAATAATTTTTTCAGTAAAAATATATCCCTCTTTGTCGATAAAAAAATAAATATTTTTTTGTACAAGAAAAGAATTTTTTTTCCTATTTTTTTCTGTCCTAAATAGCTGCCCCTCTTGTTATAATCATTGGTTGTATATCTAGTATGATCACATAAAATTGAGCGGAGCGATTGAGAATATATTTGACCGGTGTGGTTGGTGACTTCTTTGCCCCCGATTGGTGATGATGTGGGCATTTCTTTCTGGCGCTGTATCTTCACAGGATTGCCCGTTTCTTTCTTCAAAATCCCTTGGTACTTGATGCCCCTTGCGGGCAGGTCGACTATTTCTTTCTATGGTGTCCCTTTAATAATCAACAACCATTTATTTCTTCGGTTGTAATCATTATGTGCCCCTTGTGACTTGACCTTCGGTTGGCTTTAACCGTTGGAGATGGGTGCCTGAATCCATTTTAAAGGCGACCCTGATGGAGGGATATCCAACCATTTCTTTCTTCGGTTGGTGGATGAGACTGTTTCTTCCTTCAGTCATCGAGATAACTATTTCCTTCTTCGATTGTATTTTGAATTTCCTTTGTAGGATGTTACTTGTTTCCTATGACAAATCAGAGAAGAAGAGTAATGTTAGTACATTTTATGATGAATGTTTTAATTATTTGATTGAGTTTATGCGAAGCAAAAATTTTTACCCCTTCAATTAAAAATTATAACATGATGAATAAATGGGTTTAATGAAATTCGGGGATCGAAGACTGCTTTGTTGTTTTAGGAGGTTTTTGTGATATTGCAATGTTGATTGAATAGGACCTAAGTAGGCTTGAATTGACTTTATGCTTGAGTGGGCCATCGTCCTTCTTAATGTTTGCAGATTCCCCAAGTGGAGTTTCTCGTTTATTGGGATAATGTTGCCCCAGTTTGGCATCGTCTATATCTGTAAATGACGTGATGTGAATGTAATGTATGCGTGATTTTATGCATGGACAATATTTATCATATGATATTTTTATCTGTTGAAGGTGTTATAGGCTTCATTCATTGAAGAGCCTTCTCTTGTGTTCGTGCATGGGTGCCCCTAGGATTTGTCTCGTTGGGGATTCCATGGATTACTTCCTCATAGAGATGACCATGGGTTCGTTGAATCATATTCAAGTTCAGAGCTTGGATCTGGTTTGATGAGGGTCTGGATGAGTCATTGATATTGAACCATATAGGTGATTATCGGTTGGAAGCTATTTGCCTGAAGTGTTGGAGGTATATGAAGTCACGTACTGTTCCGATCATGAGATGATGAATTTGATATTTCTTTGGTTCTAATTTTTGCATAAACTGCCCTTACGAGCTTTCAATCTATCAAACCTTGTCTTAATTATTGCATGGATCCCTTTTCAGGTTTTCAATCCACCAGACTCATATATATTTTTTTATGTTTTCATTTTTTGGATGTTTACTTGCGATATTCTACCATTAGCATACAAGCAATCAAAATAAGCATATGCATAAAGATTCAGAAAAAGTGATAACTTGTTGATGAAATTAATAGGGGTATAAATGTTTCAAATGATTTGACTCCTGTCATCGATTAGCCCTTTCAGGTTTTCTAAACAATGTGTTTGCTTTTCTCTCAATGTCCTAAGTTTTGCCTGAGCCTCCCTTTTCGAGTCTTTAACTCAGCGGACTATTCTTTTTCGGTTGAAAATAAGCCCTAATTTTTGCTCAACTAATAGAGTGCTAATTGACAGGCTAATCACAAATTTATTTTTTATTGGTACTACTTTTTACCGATTTATTTCTTTCACCTACGTGTGATAGCACTTGTGACAGTCTTGGTTGATTTGACTGATAGATTGGTTATCATCCATGTCCAAGACTTCAATTGTTGTCTCGTTCAGTGTTTCTGATCCATTTGTTGGTGCACATGCTGCTTTTCTAGCTTGAGGTGTATAAGATGATGAGTTTTGACGCTTGATCATCAACATTTCTTTATGGATTCAATTATTTTCCAATGATATATAATATGTCGGGGATCAAAAGGCTTCGAATCCAGTAGCTTGATTCTATAGAGGGTGAATAGTTTATGTTCAATTGTGTCATGATCGGCCCATAAGTGTTTGTTGGTCCTATAGATGGCTTGCAAACAACAGCAGAGGGGGGTGAATGCAAATCTTGGTTACTTTAAAGGTTTATGAAATTCTATTTCGCCAAGTTAAGTTTTTATATGCATGCTGAGTATGCGTACTAAGTTACAATATAAAACTGAATAAATTGCTCAGCTTCGCTGACATAGTTTATCTATAATCTACTACTGAGTGCTCGACTCAGCAAGGATTGGTTTTTCAAGCAAAAACAAATAACAGAGGAGAGATGATGAATGAGCTGAATAAAGTAAAAGCTAAGAGCGTAAGTTTAGAACTTCAACACCTAAATTTTATCCTGGTTCGGCCCTGAGCCTACCTCCAATCCCTGAATACCTTTTTCGAGCTTTAATCCACTGGTGTTCATTCCTTACTTAGGTGGATCAGCCTTTACAGTGGGTAGACACAATTTTACAAAAAGTACCTTCTTTCCTAACTACCACTAGACTCAGTTTGGGTACCCTTCCCAAACTGACACTCATATTCGAATGAAAAGATTACGAACTTAATTCAACTTATAGAAATGTTGAATCCTTACAAGGTTAAATCTAAGTAAATCTCTATTACAAACAGATTTGGAATTGATGTTTGTTGATTGCTTGAGTTTGGAATTTCTTAAAGTTGGGAGTAATTTCTCAGAGTTTCATCTCTATAAGAAATTTAGGTGATTTACCAAGTTTGAATGTCTGCTTCGTTCTTCTATTTATAGTTGAAGCTCTATGAAGTAGTCGTTGCAAACTTTTCAAGGTCGCTGATCTTCAAATTCTCTTCTCTTCATATCTTTCAAATCTTCCTGTTGGAGATAGATTCCAAGACATTTAGAGTTAGAAATTTGAACGTTGAGGCGCGAAAAATTTCATTGATAAAATCTCATTTTATCTTCAAGCAATTCAGTTGAGAGGCACGATATTACAATGTGGAATCTTCTGATTGATTGAATCATTGATGTTGGTAGAGATGCGCAGATACACTGGAAAATGACGCATGTCAGATGATTCCTTTTGTCTTGGACTTTAGTGAGGGAATCTCGACATTCTGTAGTGACACCTTTTATCTTGTGAGGACCACTAGAAATCTTCCTTAATTTCAGCACTATTATTCTTAAAAAATATCCAAGGAATATTCTGTTTATCACAGAATTTATTAGTAGCACATGTGTCATTCAGTATCATAGAAAACTACTTTTTAATTAAAAGCTAACTTAGCACAGCTGAGTTGATATGCTTCTAAACTACGTAGTACTCAGCACAGACTCAGCTTTTCTTACTCTAAGCCATAACTTAATTAATTACACAGTAAAATTGAGTCGTTTTCCCTTAAACAAACTCTAGTCAACTTCATTAATTAAGAGTATACTTAGTACTCAATTAATTTCACTAACTGAGAATGTTTGCTATTTCCAAAACATTAAAGTATTGTGAGGTACTATTAACTTGGGTTCTACAGTTA
>CATIWQ010322133.1:0-10430 GCA_949673415.1 Euphorbia schlechtendalii | reverse complement strand
AAATAGAAAGTATAAGTAGAAAGAAAAGCAAAGTTGTAAGGTATGCAAGTGAAAGCTAAAGTTGATCAAACCGTATCCACTCTTTAATGAGAGTTGTCAATTCCCGCAATTCTTGCTTCTGCTTTGAATTCAGTCTCAACTCGTACATAACCTCCTCTAGGATGCTATTCCTTGCGAATATTGAACAAACGAATATTGAAGAAGGAAAACTTTTATTGATAAGTGATTTGAAAATACACTTATGCAACAATCGCTCGAGAATATAGAGAAATCTAGTGATTGAAAGAAGGATTCGAATCACTTAAACATTTTCTCTCTAACACTTAAGAACGTAGCGAACTCTCTATCTATACACACTGTATCTCTCTCTAATTTCACTCTAATATTTTCCTCTCTAGTGGTGCTGCACGAAATTAAAGAGGATTGGAACCCTATTTATAGAGTTTGAAGGGTTGTGTCTATCCAAACAAAGGATTGTGTCCATTGGTGAAAGATTGCATCTCTTCATTGTGATTAGTTGAGAAGCTTTGATATAATCCACAATGGATAAGCACCTTTTCATGATTGATTGACTCTTGATAGGTGTCTATTCATTAGTAGTTGATGTTGGTTGATCATTCTTATCTGGTGGTTTTTAGTTAAAAAGATAATACCAGAAAACCGTCCATGTCACGATCGCGATATACATGTCATGACCGTGAATCTTTGATTGGCAATCTTCTATTTCTGAAGTAAACAAGTCACAACCGCGAATGATTGTCGCGACCATGAATTGAGTTTTACTTAGAATTCTTCTTGTAACTTCACCAATCTTCAACAGCTTTGATCCTAAGCCAAATCTTTAAGTTCCATGCATCTTTTTAAACCCTTTTCATTCTTTTTTCATAGAATTCCACTTTTGATCATTTTACTCCCAAGATTTAACTAGTATCTGTATTTGCATAAAAAACAACTACATACCATGTGAAATATTTTATATGAAGTATAAAAATGACTAAAACTACAGTGTTTATTATATAAAATTAATGTGATAATAAGTGTAATTATACACTTATCAACCTACTTCACCAGAGTGGAGTGGGCTGATAATCTAGACTTCGGTCTAGTGTATGAGGTGAACTATGAAGGATAGCTGCTCAACAAAACCATGCATTGCATTATCAAGCAACAGCACCTAAGTTAGCTTTTGAAGTTGGAGGGTCCTGCTATCAAAGGGCTCATTAGGGCATTCTATTCAAATCTCTACACCTTCCAAGGATTTGATGATGTCCTAATGATGAATTTTGGGGGAAAATCCACCCTCATTTGCGCGAGGCTAATAGGAAGTGTCCTAAACATGCCAAACAAAGGAACTTAGCTCAGAAGAATCGGTGATGAAGGTACCTTTATGATTCTGGAGGAATGAGAGCTCCCCGCTAACTATGTTTCTAGGGAGATAACAGCAAGCAGCATGAGGTGGATCGCTAGGACATGCCACGAGTTTGTGGTGAAGCTTCTACTACCAAAAACTAGCTCAGTGACTAGCTACACCTACTTTGAGAGGTGTGTGGTCTACCATATGGTAGAGGGTAAAAAGCTGAACTGACCAGTGATGATTCTTCATCATTTGACTAAGCTGACTGCCGTCTATCACTATGGTTACCTCATCACCGAACTAATGAGGCGGTGAAAGTGGACTTGGCACAATTTTTTGGGGAGTCTGGTGAAATAGTGCTGCCAGTAAAGAAGAGATTTGAGATGGCTCATTTCAGCAGACTGGTTCACAATCAGGTGCACGCAAGGTACAACAAAGCACAATAGAAGTGAAAGCTGAAGTGTGTATCGATAGTGGTGTCTGTGGACATCTTGAAGGAGGATGAAGGTGGATTCATGGTGGACTTCAATGACAGTGATAACTCGGACAAGGTTCCCATATTCAAGCAAAAGGCTACTTCCTCCAAGGCAAGGGGAAAAGCCCTACGAAATCCAAAGCCGATGAGGCCCTTGCTCAGCCTCAAAGACAAAAAAGATAAATGAAGGCCAAAACTCGTACCCAATGAGAAGAAGAGGCCAAAATCCAAGCTAAGCAGCAAGCGAAGGAAGCTGAAGATGTAGCTACGGCTAATGAGTCCATGCGCCAAAGAAAGCGCAAAATGGTGTTTTCTGAGGAATCAGATGAGCAGGGTGAGGCCAAGAATTTAAGAGAAGAGGACACTCTGAGTTCTAACGCTACGGTTGAAGTTCAGGAATCATTTGCCAAAGTCAAGGGTATCCAACGCAAGGGTTCTGCCACCAACAGGCCCCTACAAAGTAATGTGCAAGTGGTGAGCAGCAAGGAGGATGTTGGAGAGACCCTCTCCCTTATTCCTGAGGAGTCTGATCCCCAAGAACCCAACATCCCCACACCCTCTTTCACTCATGTTGAGGAATCCTCAACTCAGCATGAGCAACCTCAAGCTGAACCATCTTTGGGTCAAATAACTACCCTAGATGTTCCTAAAATGCCTACCCCCTCTTTTTCTGTAAATCCCAAAACCACTTCTTCTCTTGTAAATCCTTCTGATCCCTCAGTTTCTACTCCTATAGATTCTGAAAAAAAACTGTAAATTCTCCTCCTCTTTCCAATTTTGTAAATTCTCCTATCCAAATCCCTTCTTCACCTATCAATACCCAAAACTCACCTATCCACATTTCTTCTCCCACAAAAAGCCATGACTCATTTTCTCCGAGTCATTCTCAAGTAAATAACCCTTCTTCTCATTCTTCTCCTATAAATTCTCAATCTCAAACCCTTCCTTGTACATCCATTACACCTTCTATTCCGCTCAACCAAACCATCCCCAAACTTTCTTCAAATGTACAAACTTCTGAACCACCCTCTTCTTCAAACCCATCCTCTACCCCCTTAACCCCTCTAGTTAGGGAAGTTCCCAATGCTGAGAACTACACTTAGTAGGGAAAAGCAACTGGTCAGACTGCTGAGGTAAATTTTACAACCCGTGAAGCAATTGAACCTAGCAAAGAGCCACTCCATGAGGATTTGGCTGATGCATCTTTTTTTGCGAAAATCAGAGAGTTAGCTAGGAAGAAATTCCCTGCGCACAAGACTAATGCTAAGTTAGATGGAGTAGTAAGCCAAGTGCTACTAGGTCATGAAATGATAGACTTATCTTCCAGACCCAAGGCAAAATTGCATGAGTTTGAACAACACACAAGTGTGCCCAGTGAATCTCAATACTTTGAAGAGTTTGAGAGGATCTAGGGTAGCTTGTTGGCTATTCAAAGTCATTTAGCAAAAGAGAGTGCCAAAAGTTTTGTTCATAAGATGGCTTTGATACTCACAGGGTTGACGGATTCTACAGCCCAACTTGGGGCAGCAATCACTTCTCTCCCCACGTCTACTGCAATGGCTAATGCTGTTGCAAGAAAGATAAAGGGTAGTGTGGATGTTGCTACTGAGCAGCTGAGTCTCTTGGGTTCCAAAATGGATACTCAAGTGACACAGGTCCATAAATTAGGTGAGGAGCAGGCCAAAATAAAGAGGTTGATCGATAAAAAGATTGAGAATGTCTTTAAAGAGTTGGAAATAACCAAGGATATCGACCACAGTATAGCAAAGTTGGTTGAAGCATAGTCAAAGTTCTTGCTTCTTCACGACAACAAGCAGGATGAGATGGTAAAGCTGTTGAAGACTATTTCTTCAAAAATGGATAAGGCCCCTATCGTAAACCTTGACTCTTTGCACCCTAAAATGGACACTATCCAGCTCGAGGTTAATGAGCACATTACTAACAAAGTCTCCTCCTCGCAAAAGTTTCTTGTGACTGCCATGGGGAAGATTTTTCTAGACATGCCAACTCCAAGTTTGCCTGCTACAGAATCGCTTTGTCCTAAGATTGGCATGACTATTCACACAAATTTGAATGTCATCAAGCTTAAAGTGGAAGACCTGCAGAAGAAAATTGAGACTCTGCTGAAGATGGCCGAGCTGGATGCTATGGACATCTATTACACTACAAAGAGTAAAACATCAATAAGTCCCAAGGTTCTTCATATTGAAGCGCAACAAAAGATATCATTGACTACAACGGACTTCAGAGGCCTTCTTCAATGTTTTCAACAATTCACGTGTCAGAGCTTTGAGTAGATTGCGCACTTCTTCGGATGTCATCATCTTCTTCTCAGTTAGCTTCACGATCAAGACTTTCTTACCGTTAAAGGCAAAGTGCAACCACTATAAGAAAATAGTAAATCATTGACAGAAATCGTCTGACGGAGGGTTGTCCGTCAGTAATTCCTGATAATATTCCTAACAAAGATGAAAAAAGTGTCAGGAAAATAAGGAGGTGAAATTTCCCTCCAAAACTCATTTCACATGACAGGGATTGTGACTTTAATCACTGTCAAAACACTCATTGTAACAAAATATTATTAAAATCTTTTATTATATTTTATCTAAAAAAGTAAAATATACACACAAAACTATATCGTTTCAGCCTCTCTCCCTCTCGACTTTCCTTCATTATCATTATCTTACATCTATTTCTATTGAGAACCCTAGAAGCCGATTCCATGAAATCTCTGCACCTCTCGACTTTCCTTCATTATCATTATCTTACATTTATTTCTCTCGAGAACCATAGAAGACGATTCCATGAAATCTCTCTACCTCTTGACTTTCCCTTCAACATCATTCTCTTAGATCTAAATCTCTTAAGAACCCTAGAGGCCTATTCCATGTCCATTATTACTCTATAGCAGACGGTTTTTATTGCCCTGAACAACTATCTTTCTTTGGTATGTTTTTTTGTTGTTTTGTTCAATTTTCTTTGTGTAGGCTGTTTATTCTTCGTCTCATAATTTTTCCCCTCTAATTTATTATCTCTTTTCGTAATCATCTGTAGATACTTTACACCTGGATCTCTTCTGCTATTAGGTAAGGATTTTCACCCTTATTAATCTTTTAAGATACAATTGAGTTTTCCCTAATTTTTTAGATTGTGTTTCCTACATGTGGGCTACTTGCTGCATTACAAGGTTATGATAACTAGATGAAATTAGTTTTTTTTAAGTTTAGGTAATTATTACTAGGAAAAAACCTTTTGTGGAGTTATTTTTCAGAAGCAATTCCAAAATTTGAACTTATTGGAAAATATCTTTATGCCATAGTCTATGTAGATGGCTCCTCATTAGATGTTTTCATACTTATGTAGGCTGCTCAATTCCTTGTTTTGTTATGACTTTTATACATTTAAATTGACCACTTAAATGAGCACTTAGCAACCGTAGGACTTCAATTAGGAAAGTCTAACAGCATAAATCTTATTCTTAGAGCAGAGAAACAAAAATGCCTTATAAATTAGTATTTTTGTCAAAATGTAAAGTGTAAGTAGTTATTATGTTCAATATGTCAAGTGCCCTGTTCTTGTTGTAAATAGTTACAAACATTTATTATAGCAATTAAAATCTCCTAAAGTCACCGAATAGTTATTCCATGTTCTTGTTTCTGAGCTTAGACGTTGACTGATATTGTATATTAATGAATTCCTAAAGCCAAACCTAAGGTTAGCAGAGGAACTAAGAATTGCAGGTGCTTGATAATGAATTCAAGTGTCTTTTTATTGGTTGAGATGCGGTTGCTAAGGAGCAGGGCGTAAAAAAGATTTGTATATTTAAGAAGTTTCAGTGTTCAACATGCCAAGTTTCATGTTCTTGTTGTAAAAAAACCTTAACAATTGACTCTGATCTATTCTATTTTTGTATCTCTTAAGGTTGTTTCAAACTTTAGTATGTAAGTTATCTCATTTTTTGACTAATCTTTGTTGCATATGCTGTGAATGTTTGTTACTTTAACTTCACAGTCTCTTGATTTTTGCTTCCAGTAGTGATTGCGATTTGTAATGCAACAATAAGAACATAGTCTGTCCTATTGTATTGTGATAAATACCTGAAGTTTACTAAGAATTAAAAATAATGCACTGAATAAGAATAGTACTCTTTCGCATGTTGATTGGGATATCCTTTTGCTTTCCCCAAATTTCCAATCTCATTCAATATTCCTAGATTGAAATATTTTTACCCTAATTAGATGGATTTCTAACTGCAATAATGCTCACAAACATAGTTAATGGAGTTCTTTTATTAGAAGTACAGACATGGTATACTTTAAGTTTAAAGTATTACTCTATGTTATTGTAGTTGTAGTTGATGATTATTTTATTGTTTGCTAGTAACTTGTAGTTTTTGATACAACTAAAAAAAAAACAACTATGAAAAACTAAAAAGCAACTACATAATAATGTTAATTAGACAAAACTAAGATATGGGTATGGGATCTCTGAATTGAATTGTGTTTGGATAAGTGATAATGAAATGTAGTACTTTGCAAAGTTGTATAATTAGAGACTGAATAATGTAATAAAGAACATATGATGGGATTTTGGTGGGTAACACTTGGCATATTGACTAAATTAGCCTACATCTTTTTATTCCATGTTCAATATGCCTTATTTTTCCATCCAAATATTTTTCTTTTTTTAAAATTTTCGATTTTCTCTTAGTTCTTATTCATTTGAGTTTTTCTCTGTTAGGATATTTTTTTTATTAATAAGGGAAATCGCTTAAACTTTGAGGCATGAGGTAATTAGCTAGAAATACCAATTTATATGTCACGGGACATATAATTTTATAATCCCCCTTAGTACAATGTAATTGGGACAATTATGTCCTCAATAAGATCTTCCAAGATGAGTCTATGCTTATTATTGAAATGGTTCTTGGAAGACATCTCAAGTTTGATTTGTCTTACAGATTTTCTTGTCATCATGTTATCTTACATTTTACAGATTGTTTGGTATTTATTTTATTTTTGTTCAATGGATTTGCTTTAGCATGACCTGAGTTTCTTACTTGAATACTTGTGTGCAGGTTGATATCTCATCAAAGCAATTAAGGGCCTTGAATGTTATACAAGGTGATGCAACTTTTAATCATCACTTTTTTACTAGAGACCTATTACTTTCTCGGAGATCAATACAAGCTTGTTTGATGGATCATTCATATTTTTTTGTTTAAAGGCCATCTAATATTGGAGTATTTGAAGTTTGCTTAGTATTTCTTACATAAATATGTGATTGTGTGTTAACAGCTTTTCATTTGAATTGCATTTGGTTGCATGGTTGAAATTGCAATTCATGTATTTGATTTGGTACAATGTAATTAGTATCACATATCATACAAGTTTGGTTTTCTGCAGCTCTAAGCTAAGAGAAATAAAGAGAGAACTGTAGTTATAGGACTTTGCTAGCTTATATTCTCATCTCCAACCATGGGAAGGTTGAAATACTTCAGTTGTTCCTTTTACCTTGTAATTTCCGTAAGTTTTTGCTCTTTTTATTCATTTTATATTTTCCTTTTCACTAGTAGATGAGATTTTGAGTAAATTGGATTATACATTCGTGAAGAAGTTTTAATGTTATACTATTGAGTTAAGTTTATGCTGAATCCATCAGATAACATGATTTGAAAAGGTTTATATGGTGCAATGTATTGTTGCTATACAGAGTGTTAATGGCCAAATTAGCTTTATTGACATCTTATTCATAGTATTCTGAGGTATTAGATTGTGTTGGAGATTGCTTGTCTAATAGGAGTTATGTGATAGAGCTGATACCATTCAAATTGGTTCTTCACTTTTTAGGCTGTTGGTTAAGTAATAAGTTTTTTTCATGCTTGAAAACTATATTGATTTTATGCATAGCATATAGCACTTCTACATGGCATGGAGTAGCATAGCTCAGTAGCTAGAGTAGTTTGGTACTATATAGCTGCATTTTGAAACTGCTTCATTTTGTATGCTTTTTATCTGATTTCATTTACTTTATTATGAATTGTTTGTGCAACATTTCTTACTTTTCTGTACTTTTTTTGTCTAAACAAGGTGGCAAGTATTCTTGACATTTCGGATGACGAACTACTTAGGGATGCAGGTAATTACAAAGTTTCTAGCTTTATCGTGTTAGTTTTTATTTTGGTTGTACTTCAATTAACAAATTTGCACATTTTTTAAGGCTAATAAACATTGAATGAAATTTTGCTATGAAATTAGATTTTTGATTATTCATAAAGAGAAAATATTTTAGTTATTTTGTTTCATCATGTATATACTATATCCAGAAGATTGCATAAATAATGAGTCAAAGCATAATTGTTCAGCCTTATACTGTCTTCCCAGTCTTATAAAAATACACTGATAGAAGTAGCCTAAAAGGCCATAATAAAATTTTCACACTTGCATTTTTCCGCAACTAATTGTTGTATTATATTGTAATAGATACCTACAAGTAGCCTCATTTTGTATGCATTTGGAAACAGTGGAATGGTTTCATAATCTCTTGAAAACATCAGAAAATTACCCATATATGAACATGAAAACTGTATGCTTGTAATTGACAAGCATTAGAATAAGTGAGAATAACTTCAAACATAAAGCTTTAACATTTTTATGCAATATAATTGAATTTTCTTTTATCTGCTATCGTGTCGTTTTTGGCTTATTCATTACATTATAATTCAAAAGATAAGTACTTAGGATCTCATCTCAAGAGATCGTAGGCGTTATATTGGCTGAGGGGACCAAGGCAAAAGTCGGCAAAGGTTGTAACTGTTAATGGTTGATTGCATGATTGGTAGGCTGTAAGCAATTGGTTTAATTATTTTCTTGTGCAACTTGCTGGAGCTGTCGGACTTATGAAGGTGGCTTTGCAGGAGAACCTGATTCTGAAGCTCATGGAAGGTATGAATCTTGGCTCTTACTTCCCTTCTAAGTTATAACCTCCATTCTTTTGAGTCACTACTACCTTATACCATTTAAGATTTTCAATTAGTTTTTTCAAAGTTTGTCCTTTGAGATGTTCATTTTTACAAGTGTTGATTTGTTGGTTATACTTCTATTGTGGATCACATGGTTAAAGATGATAAATAAAGTTTAACATATTTTATTGTGCTTATATTTTAAATATAAGAACTTTTGTACAACTAAATGGTACTGTAATGTTAAGAAACATTAATAAGTATCAGCATGTGCATTAACAGTTTCAGTAGCTCCCTTCAATCCAAGACTATATGCTTTTTTTTAAGTTTATTTTGTAAATTTTATCATTTGCTGATGGAAAGATCAGGAATTCTATTTCAACGTCAGAACACTCTGACATGTTTATCCGTTAGAGAATCTGTCATAATTGTCTGACATATATTACCATCAGTATGCACGTAAGAAAAACCGTCATTAAACACGTTATTATAATTACTGACAAGTGTTTTACTGATGGAAGACTGTCCAAAACATTGTCAGGGAGCATTTTACTGATATTTTTTGAGTTTTACTGATGGATATTTCCGTCAGAAAAACAGTTTTTTCTTGTAGTGGACTGGAGCAAGAGATTCCCGCAGATCATAGGCCAGCAAGAGAACTTCTAAGCTACCCTCGATGCCTTTAATACCTGCTTTGAACAAATTGTGTAAGGTTAAATAGCAAAGGGGGAGAAGGTAACTGAAGATACTCTCCGAATAGCGAATCTTAATAAGGGAACTCTACATAGGCAACCATTTCATCACAAGCCTCCTCAGTAGCAACATCCAAAATCCAACCAAGACAAGACTGCTAACTATTCCTCTTCTATTTATAAAAAGTAGAATAGGCCATATTCTTTGTATTTGTTTTCAAGAACTTGTAATAGGGCTTTAGTATGTAATCTTAGTTCAGGACATAAATAATGTACTGACCAAGTCATTATTTTATTGATAAAAAATTACAAGTTCATGATAAGTGTATAATTACACTTATTATCATATTAATTTTATACACTAAACACTATAGTTTAAGTTTTTTTATACTTCATATAAAAGATTTCACGTGGTATGTAGTTTTTTTTGTGCAAATGCAGATACTAGGTAAATCTTGGGAGTAAAATGATTTAAAGTAGAATTCTATGTAAAAAGAGTAAAAAAGGTGCAAAAAGATGCGTGAAACTTAAAGATTTGGTTTAGGATCGAAGCTGTCAAAGATTGGTAAAGTTACAAGGAGAATTTTGAAGAAAAACACATTTCAAGGTCATGACAACCATTCACGGTCACGACTTAGTATTCTTCAGAATAGAAAATTACCAAACAAGTATTCATGATCACGACATGTATATTACGGTTGTGACCTGGATGGTTTTTTGGTCAAATCTTCTTAACTACCAATTGCAAGATAAGAACGATTAACTGCCATCAACTACCAAACTAAAAGACACCTTTTGGAAGTCAAACAATCATGAAAAGGTGCCTATCCATTGTGGATAAGATTAAAGCTTCTCAACCAATCACAATGAAGTGATGCAATCTTTCACCAATGGACACAACTCTTCGTATGGATAGATGCAACCCTTCATACTCTATAAATAGGGCTC
>CATIWQ010322113.1:0-38826 GCA_949673415.1 Euphorbia schlechtendalii | reverse complement strand
ATTAATGAATATATTATTTTACTACTGAAGTTTTATGAAAAAATAATAGTTGTAGGAGATAGACTTGTTTCCTTTTTGTCAAATTTTTTCGTTGACAATATTTTCTATTGATTGTGTTACTAGTATTTTAAAAACTAATTAAGTATATGTTCCTTTTTGTCAAACTATTATCATTTCTAACAATAATGGCTTTTTCTGAAACTAATTACGTATATTTGAGCTTCATTCAATCCAAATTAGATATTGTGAGTTGTTACAAATATTGAACGTAACAAGTAATATTGTAACTAAGAATAGATAGTGGCAAAAAAGTTATAACTAATGTAAAATGTTGCCATCAGATCTTACGTGACAGTAAAAGATGCCACAAAAGGTATTTTCATGACAACAAATTAAAGTTGTCACGAGAATTCAGTAAAAATTGTGTAATATGTGACAATTAGAGTTCATGTAACAAAAATTTATTGTCACAAAAAGTGCAATATCTGTGACAATAAATTGGGAAATATTATCTGTAACTTAGTTATTAGCAACAATATCTTTGTGACAACAACTTTTGTCACATATATACATATGTGACAACAATTAAATTATATTGTGACATGAACTATTATCAGAAATAATTATTTTTGTGACAACCTTTTAAAGTCATCATATACTTTAGTTCATTTTTATGTATTATATGTTCATTTGTGACAATTATGTTTCCTTTTCATTACAATAATGGTTGTCACTAAAATTTATTGTCACAGAATAATTAACTATTTGTGACGACCTTTTTAAGTTGTCACGTAGTTGTAGTTCATTTTAACATATTATATGTGACAAGAAGTACATTTTGTGACGATTATATTATCTTATCAATAACAACAAAAGTTGTCACAATAAATTATTGTCACAAAATTTTATTACAACATTTTGATGTAAAAATTGGGACTATTATTTGTGACGATAATATTATCAGTAACTCTAATATTAGTGACGACCACGTGACAAATATTTATTGTCACATAATGTTATAAGTGACAACATTTTATGTTTTTGTGACAATATTAGTTGTCACAAAAAGTAAGATTTCTTGTAGTGATTATTATCAATTTTATCAAAATCCACCTCAAATGGAACATTATCGTGCTGAGAACTTAGAGTATCATCAACTTTAGTAATCTTAGGAATAACATTCTCATTAAAGGTTACATTTCGCTTATGAAAACTTTATTATCATCAAGACTCCATAATTTATAACCTTTAATACCATATGGATAGTCTATAAAAATGCTCTTCTTAGCTCTTGGATCTAATTTAGACTCATTAGACAAAACACATGCAAGACATCCAAAAATCTTAAGATTACTACAATTGACAGGTTTTAAAAACCAGACTTCATTAGGTTACTTGAAAATCATAGATGAATTAGGTGATCTATTAATGAGGTAACAAGCAGTAACAACGACTTCTACCAAAACACTATAACTTAAAATTGATTGCAATAACAGAGACCTAACCTTGTTAAGGGTTGTTCTGTTATATCTCTCAACAACTCCATTTTTTTAGGGGTGTAAACACAAGTCCTTTGTCAAATTATGCCCATGATTGTGCTAAAATCATTAAACTGAGTATTAAATATTCAAGATCATTGTCTGTTCTTAAAACTTAATTTTGAAGTTCACTTGATTTTCAACAAGAACTTTCCAGTCAGGGAATATTTCAAAAACATCATATTTTTTCTTAAAGAAATATATCCAAATTTTCTCAGAGAAATTATAAAAAAAATCATAAAATATTGATAGTTAGACAAGGAAAAAGGCACATAAGAGGAACCCATAGATCACTCTAAATATATTCAAGAGGATTTTAGACTCTACATGTGCAAAACTAAAACTTGGCTTATGGGCCTTTTCCATGGTGCAAGTTTCACAAATATCATCATTAACATATTTAGGCAAGTCAAGGATTGTAAAAAGTGGATTTAGACCTTTATTATTAATGTTACCTAACCTTTTATGCCATAAATCAATTTTTATCTATTTTTGAGACAACATTAGAAGTTCTAGTGTAAACAACCCAGAAGATTGTAGAGACTTCTTCTCAGTTGACCTTTCAAGAGACAATAAATATCTCTTAAAATCTCAAGGACTTCACCTTGAGCCTTAACACAAGGCATTTACTATCAAGATGACTTAAAGATATAAGGTTCCTTTTAATCTTGGACACATGCCTAACATCATTAAAGATTAGTTTCTTACCATTATCACATAAAAATTGTACCTTTTCAATACCAAAAATATTACGGGAGGAGTCGTTACCCATAAGAAATTTTCCACCAAGGCATGGTTCATATTCAATAAACCAATCCTTTCTTGGTATCATATGAAAGGTACATCCTGAAACAAGGATCTAGGATTCATTATCTCTAGATTGACCAATAGTAAGAGCCTCAACTTCCTCTAGTTCAGCTACATTATTATTAATAACATTGGTTTTATTGTCATTATGTGATGGTTGACCATTAATTTTTAGTCTGCAATACCTGTTAATATAACCCTTTTATTACAATAAAAGAAAACATAATCTTTCTTAGGTCTACTAGTTTCAACATCATTGTTAGACTAACAAGGTTGATTAGTGTTATTAGGACCATTACCATTATGAATTTGTTTAGACTTTCCTTTACCAGACATTTCCTTTTTCTTACCATTCGCATAAAGACCTTCACCATTTTAACTTTTAGACATGGGATCAATTTTAAACTCAAGCTCTTTCATCTTAAGAGTTGAGACAATGTCTTTAACATCTTCAGACTCTCTACCATATTTTAAGGCTTCCTTTAAAGACTTGTGTTTCTCAAGTAAAGAATTCAACAGGATTATAAATTGATCCGTATCTTCAATTTTAGCACCAACATTGTCAATATCTAGAAAATCATCATATTTCTCATCAATGTTCTTTTGAGGACTCATCCTGTAATTGAACAATTATTCTTTTAGATATACATCTCTAGCAGTGTGGTGGTTAAGAACAATTCATCAAGTTTAGTCATTAAGGTGACACCATCTTTATTTCCCCTAACTCTTCTTAAAACGTTATCAATTAAGTTCAAGATAATAGCAGAGTAAGTCATATCTATAATATCATCATTTTCCACTTCTGTAAGACTAGTAGACAAGATTGCTCTACCATTTAAGGCCTTATTATATTTAGTTTGTATCATGACAACTTTTATTTTTTATTTAAAGTAAAGTCAAGTTTACCCTCAAACTTTTCAAGGGTAACTTTAGCTATAGACATCTTGAAGAAAAGAACAAATAATAAGATTAGAACTTGGTGATTGCGAGAGGATCCTAAAAAAAAGAGATTGACAGATCACATGACACAATATAATATCTTCTTAAAGAAGATAACACTCAATTTCACAAAATAGAAAGTAATGTATATCAATCTTAACCAAATTTCAACACAAAATTACACAATACAGTCAAACCTCTATAAATTAATAATGTTAGGACCATGAAATTGTATTAATTTAGCAAGGTATTAGTTAATCACGTAAATTAATAATTATTAATTTATAGAGTATGTAGTTTATATCTCTATAATGTGATTATGTATGAACTACATGAATTTAATTAATAAGTATTAATCATGCATATTAACTAAATTCATGTATTTTCATTGATAAACTTTTAGTATTCCATACATATCTCAAGTTAAATGTATAAATCCACTCAACTATTAATATAGTTACATGTACTATTATTAACTAAGTTACTACTCCTTCTAGTTCCTAATATTTGTCATTTTAGATTTTTTATCAAAATCAATAAAACATTTAATGCACTATTAAAATGACTAATTTATCCCTTATACTTTATAATAAAATTCTCTCTCTTCTTAATTACCAACTTATAAATTAATTTACACTTAATCTCTTTCCTAATTGATGCAAGGGTAAATTAGGAAAATCTTGTTAAAAAGTGCATTGATATTTTAAAATGACAAGTATTAGGAACTAAAATAAAAAGTCTAAAACGACAAATATTAGGAACCGGAGGGAGTATATAAAAAGAGTTACTACATATAACTCTACAAAATAAAAGAAAAAAATGACTTCTCATCTCAAAGGTATAAAAAAATCAACCATGACAGATGGTATATGTAGAGAATTATGTGAGTACAAATAACAAAATCCAGCATGCACTAAAAAATAATCATCTTACAACACTTTCTTTTACAATATGAGAACTCTACACCGGATTTTTCAATGCTCTAAGAAAGGTTAGAGATAAGACTCAAGGGGATATTAATTTTAAAAAGAAATAACTAACATTAGATTCATATTTTCAAAAATCTTCTTAGATTAGTTATGAATTATATGAAATATATTTTTACAAATTATGAATTATTAATTTATATGTCAAATGGGACCTATGTGAATTTATTTTTTCGTATTATCTTATAAATTTAGCGAATTATTAATTTACCACGTTGGTCCCTACTAGGGATTGGAGAAAATTATTATTTTAACGAGATTATTAATTTATCGAGTATTAATTTAACAAGATTCTATTATATATGCTAGCAGTTTAAAGATACATGGTAATAGAAGAGAACATACAATTCAAATAGAGATCACATGCAAAATATGCATATAAGGAATTTCTCACCCTAATGAACTCAACCAAGTATGCAAAACAGCACTAACCGGGACAAAAATATCGAGCAAGAAAATAAAGAAATCAAGAAGAAGACTTACAGTGCGCGCAGTTACTCCTTTAGGAGTCTTATTTTAACAATGATATATATAAAAAGAGAGATAATTGAAAGGTTTACCGTTTGAATAAATGACTGGTACCTCAAGATCCGTTCCAGATACTCAATCTATAAGAGGAAGTAAAGGCACAAAAAAGCAACAATAAAAGATAATAAAATTTCTTATAAAGAATATATCAAGTTAATAAGAATATAACAAACTGAAGATTTGTATCTTAAGAAAAACAATTTTCAGGATTTAACAAAACACGAAAATAGTTGAAAAAATTGAGAGAAAAGCAACAATGATGATTTTGCGCAAAAGATTCAGATAATCGCAAATAATAGAAGATCAAAGCAAGCCTAAAAGAAAAAGAGCTGAAATCGCAATTTTAAGGAAAAGTAAACCAAATCTTTGAATCAATCAGATACTCACAAGGTTGACAAAAAAATCAAAGATAAACCCTAATATGAATCACAATTTCAGATTAAAAAGTAATATTCTTAAACGTGATAAAACATCACAAGATCACAACAAACTTCGCATGGAAACAAAAGTCAAGATCAAATTGCTTTAGTACCACATGTAACCGTTATTAACTAAGACAGATTCAACCACACATGCATAGCAAAGTAAAATTGCTAAAAACGTAAAGAGCACGATTAATTTATTTTTTAGCAGTTCCCTCTAGACTAGTATTTCTACCAATAAATCCACGTGCAGTGAAGGAGAGAGCAGATTGGCAAATCTAAAGGACATGCAAAGGTACATCAATCCAGTACAAAAGCAAGAATTCTTAAAACAATAAGAACCCAGAAAATAACCAGAGAAATGCATAAAACCCCTAACGCATACAAACAATATAAACCCTAACTTTCACCTTACAAAGCTGCTAACTGAGAGACTTAAAAATATATAGCAATCTTTAAGTAAGAAACAGCTTCAGCACATCATCAGATCACAACCATCAAAGGAATCAAAGATCAACGCAATCGATGAACAGAACAGAGTAAAAGAGAGAGTTTTTAGGCGGTGCAAAGATGGATTATAGCTTAACGAGTGAAAGAACTTTAAGGTTAGCTTTTATAGTTAGGATAAGGTAAAACACAACACTTTAGGGGTTAGGCATAGGGCTGTAAACGAGCCGAGCCGAACCGAGTTCTAGTTTGTTTGTGTTCATTTATTTAATTTTTAAACGAACACGAGCCGAGCCGAGCTCAAACACGAGTTCAAAATTCTGTTTATGTTCGGCTCGTTTAAGTATTCATTTGTTCACGAGCTGTTCACGAACAACTCATTTATTTTGTTCGTGAACTGTTTGTTAATTTATTCATGAACGAGCTCGTTTATTTTTGTTCATCAACAAAATAAATAACATTAGATGTCATTGAAAGACTGAAATTAAATTAAAAATACAGCATTTTAAGCATGTATGATTGTGAATGACGAAGTATTATAACAAAAGGCATAGTATAGCCTCAGAATGTCATTCAAGAACCAACAAAGTTAACTTTGCAGTTAGCAATTAATCAGTTTATAAAAAATTTATCTTATGTCATGTAGAAAATTAGCCGAGCTAGTTCACGAACATTTGTCGAGCCTCTAATCGAGTTTGTTCGCGAGTTAACGAGCCTAGCTGTGATTTGTTTATGTTCGGCTAGTTTAATATCCGAGCCCAAAATCATGTTCACAAACTGTTCATTTATTAATCGAGTCGAGTCGAGCCGTTGCCGAGCTGAACACCAAGCTGTTCATGAACGGCTTGGTTCATTTACAGCCCTAGTTAGGCATAAAAAGGGCTTTTCTGGTTCAATAACAAAGACTTTTTTGAATGGGTTTTTGGCTGGTTCAAAGGACATTAAGTCCAACATTGCTGGTGTAGAAATTTGAATCATTGATTTATTTATATAAAAAATGTATATTAGCTAGGCCAAATATAATAAATTTTCAATAAACCTCGTCAATTCAGTCCAGCAATATATAAATTCATGGGACTTGTTTCAAAAATTAACATTATTCAGATAAGTAAAGAAATTTTCTTTTATCAAGATAAGTAAAGTAATTGGCTTACAACTAAACTCACAAAAATATTGCGTTATAATATGATAGGAAGTCTTTGTAACCAACGGATTAACATTCTCTAAATTTGAGAATCAAGTTTTAACAATTTTTCTAATATTTAATGGTTATATTTATTGTTTTGGATCCTATATATAGTTAAATTAATTTTCATATGATGTTTATAAATGTTTTAAGATAGAAAATTATTTCATTCTATCCCGTTTGTTTGCAGGAAAATAATGTGTAAGGGAAAATGTTGTGTAGGAAAATAAAAAATATTATCCTGAGTTTGATAACATCGGTGTAAAATGTTCTCAGATGTTTGTTTACATATCTTGAAAATGTTTTTCAATCACAAATTTTAAATAACTTATATATATGTGTGTGTGTGAAATATAAAATAAACGGTGATGGTGGTGGGACAGAGGAAATTGTGGTAGTAGTGTTCACAGCTACGGGGTGAAAAAAGTGGTAATGGTTGTGGTGGAGTTGAGGAAGTTGTGATAATGAAATAAACTGAGGGTGGAGGAAGATGATGTAGTAATAGTGAAGGAAGTAGAGATGGTGGTGGTGACGGTGGAGTTGAGGAAGTGATGGTAATAATGACAGTAGTGACGGGGTGGAGGAGGTGAGGTGATGGTGGTAGTAAGAGCGGGATAGAGGAAGTGGTGATGGTGGTGGTGGTGGTGGTGATAGTGGGAGTGAGGTGGTGATGGTGAAATGGAAAAAATGATGGTCATAATAGTACATGATGTGAATTGATAGATAAAGAACAAATGTTTTTGTATATTTGTTTATAGAAAAATATTTCCTTTATTTATATTACATTTTCATTTTAACTTGTATATTATATTTTTTTAACTTATATTTCATGATAAATAAACATTTGAAAATTTAAAAAATATTTGTCTCCCACAATATTTGAAAAAAAAATAAATTCTAGAGCAAATATTTTAAATATTGGTATTAATGTGATCCGACTGCACTTTCCAATTTCTACATGTATATAATAATTACAAGCGATTATTTTAGTGAGAAGGTGGAAGGATGGCCATTTGTTCATTATTTTGACCTTTTGAAATTTTAAAATACATATAATAATTAGATGAAAATTGATATAGATGACCACTACAACCATATGTTTATTTTAGAAGCTTCCAAATACCAATCAGCCATCAATGGAGCCTTGCTATATTTTTTTGAAAAGGGGAGCCTTACTATATTATTATTAGTTTTATGTTTCCTCCAATTTCAAAGATTAGGTAGAACGCACACTCAAATTTGCATGGCTGATTACTATATAATAAATTCTACTAATCTTCTAAAACTATATTAAATTTAAAATCTCTTTTATATGTCACTTGTACAAATAAACCTTAATTTCGTGTTTTAAACCAATGTAAAAATTTTGGCAGTTATGTGATTTAAAGAAATTTTTTTGATTGTTTTAAGAAATTGACCAGTAGAAAAAAATATTTCCGAAATTGTAGAAAATCCTTTTCAAGCATAAAACGTTACAAGATAACTTACATACACAACGTTTAATATATTTTATTTATTCTTAACATTCCAACACATTGAAGAGGTAGTGTTAAATTTGTTTGTATTACATTTGTTTATTCAAGGTAGACGAGACCTTGCTCAAAATTATGAAATTGGATTTAAGATCATTTATATATTTATTCAAGATACTTGTGCTTCACACCAAAAAAATTAGAAACAAGTTTAATAGGCTTTAAAGCACATTCAAGTTTAATAGACTAACACATTCCGCCTTGTCAACAATAATCATTATACATATAACATATTATTGTAGAATACAGGACTAACGTATTAGGAGGTGTCCTAAGTTTCCAGAAAAATTTACTACCCTCTGAATTTGAAAATGACACCGTAGTTTCCTTATCTTTCAAAAAGTGCACCGAATAACTTCTTCAATATTATATGCCAATTTTTGGTTGGTTTGACCTTTCAAATATGTAATTTTTATAATTTTCTCCCTTCAATCATGCTTTGACATGTGGTGCTCAGATAGTAAAGTTGTGCACTTTTTAAAACTTGATATAGCTATGAGATCACTTCAAAAGTCCAAGAAAGTAGTAGATATTTTGAGACAACTTGAACCACCAACGATGGATACATTAAGCCTAGAATCTATAAATTAGAGTTTATGGTTCATATGTTATTTATTTTCATTTTATGATCTAGAATTTTATCTAATAACCAATAATCCAAAATTTGATTATTCATTCTTACTTTTCTGAGGTCACGACTTTACTGACTTAACACATGAGATAATGTCGGATATACCATAAAAAAATAAGTCAGTTTTTTTGTCAATAAAAATTGTGTATTAGGAATTCGAAAATAAGTTGCAATGAAGTTGGCATGATATACTTCACACGGTATGCATGTCAGTTTTCTGTTATGAGATTAGCTGCAAATATTTTTATAAATGCTTTGTTACATTGGAATTAGTCACCTTATGAAAGAGTACTCTAACATAATACAGGGTTACAAAAGCTTTTGTCTTTGGCTGCGAAGTGTTTTACTCCAACAATGTTCCGCACAAAGTTAAGTTTAATCCCAGAGCTTATTCTGGTGTTTACATGGGGCGTTGTCTTGGTCCGAAATTTTTTGTTTCAAGGGATATACATTTGGAGGAAGATGTATTTCCTTATTTCCATACTTGCAATTTTCGTATTATCACTTATACAATTAGAGATCAAATGTGTACTTAAGATGGCGCTATTCAGCAAGTACATTTGCCAAGGTCTTCTTGGCAGACCGCTAAGCTTCATTGGTAGAAAGATTATGTTGTTATTAATTCATATGTTGCTTTTTGTTTCTTTGCAGGACTACAAAGTTATTCGCTGGAAAATACCTTTTATGTGATGTATAATTAAGTTGTAGATATAAATATATAGTATGTTTCAATAATTTATTCAATAGATGTTTCATTCTATTGCGATTTAAGTTGGGGAAGAAGTTAGACAAGAAGATCTATCTGAATGTATTGCATAACATAAAACCCAGTTTTCCTAAGCATACCAAACAAAACATGAAAGGATTGTGTATTGTCACATTGCTAGAAATACGGATACCCAAAATTTTCTCAAACTTGTGGTCGGTTTCTTTTCAAGGGCAGTCAACCATGAGGCCAGTCCATGCCCGCCGAATGGGTTTGGACAAGCTAACTAGAGAATAGGCTCAACCTGAACTTGAAGTAACTTAAGTAAAATATAAGATAAGTTTGATTTAATATCAAAACTCAATGTTTTAAAAAGTTCTAGGCAGGTAGCTAGGCCCATCATGTTCTAAGCGGGAATTAATTAGAGTCTAAGTGGATCTGTATTCAATATTTTATAATACATTAAAATAATTAATTTGATTAAACTTTGCCGCCTAGGTCGATTTTTGAAAAGTTCGGAAAATATCAACTTAAAGAAAATCCCACCTAGGTCCTCCTAGCCCACCTAAGATTGTCTAACCCCGCCTAAATCGGTCAACCGCCTAGGACTGCCCAACTACTTAAAATCGCAACGGTCTTATGAAAAATCCATCCTAGCCCGAATTTTAAAACACTGTTAAAATTCAATCCCGACCCGAAATACTAAAAAATATACATATTTATTTTACATAATCCTAATAAATAATGTATATGGTTGAAAATCAACTTGTTTTAGTAAAATTTAGGGTCTAAACTCAATTTTGTGACTTACTTGGATGTATTTGCAATTAGTTTATTTTAAGTAATTTTTTATTATTAAATATTATGATTCTATACCCAATCCAAGCTATAGAATAAGGTCCAGTTTGGCCCGATCCCGACATTTACCTTTTTATATGTTGGGGCAGACATGTGAGTTTACTATTTTTTTAGTTAGGCCCGATTTATCCGACATGTACCCAAGTCTAATTTCAACTACGAGATACCAAGTTGATCTGTCTACAACACATCTTCCATCATATTAATTGTTTCCATAATATTACAGTTATATTTAATCAAACCCGAACACAATATAACTAGGCTCGAACATTCCAAAAGAAAAAGAAAAAGTCCTACAAAATAAAACAAAGATAAAAAATGAAAAAATAAAATCAACGAAAGAAACAAATAACCATCAAGTATTTGAAAAATAAGTACTACAAACTAAGGAAACGGTTTGTCTAAATTTGTCTGTTAAGTTTGTGTTTGTAGTTAGATTCGAAATATAACAAAACCAGATTTTATGTTATTGTTACAAATTAATTAGGGGTTTTGAATTAATTCAGTTTAGTTAATTAAATATATTGTATGCATAGGATCGATTTAGTGGCGTTGATTACCCATTTTAGTCTATGTTATGAAATTTGTTTATTTGATTTAACTAATGAATCCAAGTTTGAGTTATATTTCTTTAAGAAAAGTGTTGTTGTAACATCACAAATTGATATCAGAACCTATTTATTCTTGAGGGATTTGCTAGTGATTATATGTGAATAATAAGTACTACAAACTAAGGAAACGGTTTGTCTAAATTTGTCTGTTAAGTTTGTGTTTGTAGTTAGATTCGAAATATAACAAAACCAGATTTTATGTTATTGTTACAAATTAATTAGAGGTTTTGAATTAATTCAGTTTAGTTAATTAAATATATTGTATGCATAGGATCGATTTAGTAGCGTTGATTACCCATTTTGTCTATGTTATCAAATTTGTTTATTTGATTTAACTAATGAATCCAAGTTTGAGTTATATTTCTTTAAGAAAAGTGTTGTTGTAACATCACAAATTGATATCAGAACCTATTTATTCTTGAGGGATTTGCCAGTGATTATATGTGAATAAAACGTCAAATAGTAGTAATTCAATAATTTCTTATTTTATCTAATTTAATGATGAGAATTATCAAGCTTGTTTTTCTTCTCTTATCTAATTTAATGGTGAGAATTATCAAGTTTGTGTCATTAATTTAAGATGAAAAATCATTTGTGAGGTTTAGGTTTATGAGAATGGGTTGTAGATGAGAGGGAATTACCTATTCTTGGAAACAATCCAACATTGAATCAATTTAGAGCCCACGCCAATGAATATGCTAAGAAATCTTATCCCAAATTATGTTCGTGTTACCAACTTAAACTTAACCCGAGAATTATGAGTTAGTGAAACTGCCAATGGAGCTTGGTTAATGTTGGCAATGATAGAACATGAATGTTGTAATTACTCAATCTTAAAAGGGATTTCGAAATGACAATGATAGAATAGAATGAGACGCTACATGAGTTTTTTTACAAGATAATGATTGTGATTAACAAAATTAGATTGATACATAAAGAATTACTATATAGAAGGATCGTGGAGAAGGTGCTTGTGAGTTTGCTTGAATAAAAATTTCATCTTTAGAATATTCTAGAGATCTAACTCAAATTTCATTCTCTGAATATATTAATATTTTTCATGCGCTTAAGCAAAGACATAAGTTAAGAAAAGTGGAAACTCAACAAGTGATTGAAGGGGTTTTAGGTCTCGTCTTCAGAATGCGTTCAATCAAAATGTGGCATTTGCAAAAAGTTTAGCACGAAAGAAAATAGTTGCATAATGAAAAGACTCAATGTTATAATTGCAAGAAATTTGAACAAATAAAAAAGAATTGTCAAATGAAAAGTGGAGAGAATGTCAATTTGACACAAGCATCTCAAGAAGATGAATTAATATTGTTGTTTTAAATTGGTGACATGTACACCAAGAGAAGTAATTTGAAGATAAGTGATCCAAATGTTTGATGGTGGGAGAGTATATCATCAGGTTAGATGGTGGGATAATACATCATTAAGGTTCGATATTGGGATGATGCATCAAAGATTTTGAATCACGAGGCGATGTTAGTAAAATAACCATTTTAGTCTATATAATCAGCTTTGTTAATTTGAAGTAATTAACTCATGAACCCAAGTTTGAGTTTATGTTTTTTTTTTAAGTAAATTGATGTTATAAAACCAATAGTTTACTCTAAACTGGCCACGAATACTCCCAGTCCCAGCAACAGGACACAATGATCATTGTTGTAAAAAAAATAAAAACATATATTCTCAATAAATTTTTATAATTCCTCTCAATCTAAAAAATTTCAAAAATGGAAAGTAATAGCCTAAGTTGGATAATAAGATATTGATGATAATGAGGAAACAAAAAGAAAAGATGATTGATAAAGTATATTTCGAAGACTAATGAAGAGTATATTATATGTTTCTTGTCGGTCCAACCTTAGCTATAGCCAAAATTATTAATCAAGTAATTCAGGGAGGGTTCAATTTAATTACATCGAGTTCGAGTTTCGTCTGGAAAAGTATCTTTTCGGCTTTGTCATTCTTTGTAGACAATTATCGCTGGCGGGTGGGTACTGGTTTGTTGATTAATATCGCAAACAATGTTTGGGTTAGAGGTGATGATCGAATTTACTTGATAGGTAGAAATATAGCGGACTTAAGTAATCATTGTGTTTGAAATCTTTATCCATGACAATTCTTGGAATGCCAATGTAATTAACGGGGCTTTTTGAGTTCAATGAGGCGTAGTTAATCTTCGTGCTCTTCTGCCTATTATTATTTTTGTACATGTCTCGTATTGGCCGTTTGAGATCATTGTCTTGTCAAGTGCTCCTTCTGCTAATCTACCCATTTTTCAGTTTTTGTGGAATAAATTTTGGAGCTTTGATAACACATCTTTTCTACACATTTTAATAATATTGTGATTGTTTAATCTGTGGTGAATATGCTTATTTAGGAATATAGAGGTGTTGAGCACAAGTGAAGAAGATTTGGTGGTTTTGGAACTATTTTGGAAAGTTACAGAAATTACCCTGGAGTCAAGTTTAACAAGTTGCCGGTTGAGCTGCAATTTCGGGATAAGGAAAAAATGGAATTAAAGAGTTAATATTTCCTAGTTTAGGATTGTCAAAAGGTACTATTGGATTGGGGAACACATTCATACACAAAAGGTACTATCCAAATTTTGGGGATCCCCTGGGTTCCCCATTATTCATGAAGAAAATAGTACAATTTTTTTTATGACAATTCCAGATTCGATGTGACCAAACAAAATAAGTTTCTACCATAATAATTAACAGGGGGTGACTGCAATTCTTAAACACAGCAAAGAAAGAAAAAAATAACAAATGAGATTTTATTGGATGAATTTACCACAGGTTGTTTTCTTACATTACTAACATCCTATCCATATAAAAAGGACTTCCAATTATATCCATGTTCCTATTTTATCTTTTTGAATTTCTTAATTAATTTTTGTGTTTAATAAGGACTTTCTTTCCTAATTATTTTAGGAACTATTTTTAGCTTAAAAAGGGAGTAATCCCAGTAATAGCATTTATCTCTTGGAACTTGGACATTGTGACCAACGTTCTTTGCTCATTTGTTTTCTTATTTTTATTTCTTTCAATCGCAATTTAATTTTCTTTTCCTTCAATTTTGTGTAGCTGATTTTAATCTTTCTATTAAGAACTAATCAAGGCTAGTTTTAATAGTGAGGCTATGTTCTTATTTCTATCTTGATTTGGATTTTTTAATAAAATTGGTTTTCAATTATATATTATTGTCTTTTATTTCCTTCGAATTTATCAACAATGTTTTGAGATTTCAACATACAGTTATTCTTTTACGTCTAATGCTATCATTGCATGATTGGTAACTGTAACAAACAAATTCTTATATTATCGTGATTTTATTTAATTCGATTTAATTCATCGTGTTACTATGATTTAATGAGTCAAAATTGATTCTTCGAAATTTAATGTGTTTCTATAATTAAATCTTGCCAGTTATATCTACAAATATGTCAGGATGATCGAGGGAATTTATTTGGGTCTCTAAAATTGACCCTGATTTAGAAAAAGTAGTAACTGTGATATTTCATAGTTAAAGTCAATGAATTGGTTTATAGAGTCAAACCATTTTGTCTGTGATCAATCTTCCTTTGAAGTTTCAGGATTTGATTTGGCGAATCATAATTGATGTGCTCCCAGCTTTGCCTATTTTAGCACAGTGAAATGTGGTGGAGACTATAGCTCATCTTTTGTTTAATTGTCCGTACTCGTCGGACATGGGGCCTCTGTGATAGTAGCTCTGTTATTCTGTTGAATGCTTCTATTGTGGATATCTTTGCATGATGGCTTTGAGACAAGAGCCTTCTTTTTTCCAGCAGGTTTTTCAACTCTTATGGATAGGAATGACAATGGACCCGATCTGGACCCATATAATCACAATTACAAGGTTGACGTAAGGCAGATAATGCTTGTGTCAGCCTTGAAATGATGAAAATTTGGGTTCAGATCCGGCCCATTACCATCTCTACTTATGGGTCAATTGGGAAGCAAGGAACAAGCAAGTTTGGCAAATGATCCATACTCAGCCCAATTCGGTCCTTTAGATGGCAACTTCAGATCATTCGCGATGGATTTTAACATGCATGGAGGTGTCTCTTACAGGCATTTGAATCAAGAAATGAGTAGTTACTGTCTCTCCGAAAGCGCCAAGTGCAGGGTGCCTTCATGGGGGTGCGCTCAGTTACAAAAGGTTGGGAACCCCCCTTTGTCCCTTTTAGTAAGTGTAATGGATATGTGGCCATCTTTCATAGTGGCACTTCAATTTGCTACCGGTTAATGGTGTTGGTAAATCGAAAGATTGCTTGGATGAATCTGAAATCGTGAATTAACACCATCAGATTGAAACTATTTTGGTAATTCTACCAAATTTTCAATCTGATAAAATTAGAACGTTTGAACAAGAACTTAGAATGCAAAATGCTATTTTTTGAAATTGTTGATGTATGACCAATTTCAAATATATATAGTTGTCCAAACAACATGTCCAAAAGACATGAATTTTCGAGATAGCACAAGATCCGAAAATACATGATTTTTAAGAAAAATGCAGATTTTTTATCCAAAAAATATGCCTCTTCGAAGATAATAATGATAATTTTTCTCTTCGAGCTGTCCCAGCCCCAAGGGCTGCCGCTCCAGGACCCCGCTTCCGGGGGGGCTCTGGCCCCGGACTCCTAAATCGTGATCGAACCTAAACAACCATGCACTCCTCACTCTACCGACTTGTTCAATGATAAATCACGATCATATTAGTCAATTAGTCAATCCAACAATATTAAAATACTAACAGATGGTGCGTTATCCCGGTGAAAACTTTGTTTATTCAAAATCTGGAAAGTTGTTTTCTCATGTCTCGATAGTAGATGCCGAAGCCCTCTCCTATCAAGAAGTTCTTTCTTGGTTGAAGAATATTGGGTGCTCGCATGTGATCATCGAAGTGGATAATCGAGTCTTTATGATGCTTTGGCTAATTGGGAACAAGGTTACTCCAACTTTGCTTCAATTATTTCAGATTGTAAAGTATTGACTTAAGGTTTTACTTCTCGTACTTTTAACTTGATTTCTAGAAACGTTAGTCATGGAACACGGTATTATTAGAGTTGTTAATCTAGATGAAGTAATAGAAGTTGGGATTGTCTACCCTCATTTTATGTTGTTCAACATTACAATCATTTTGCCTCTACAAAAAAAGACCAGAACACTCATGCATGACAGAATGTAAATACATGTTTTTGTCTTGGCCAAATACATAGACAACCCCCTTAACTTGTTACAAATGTTCTACTGTCCCCTCAAATTTACAAAAGATTCTCTCAACCCCTTAAGTTGGTATTTTCGTATCTCTTAATTCCCTATATCTCATGTGGCAGTTGACATGTCTTGGTTTGAAAAAGTCAGCGCGTATATTTGACTTTCAATAAAAAAAAAAGATTCTTTGGACGGTTGGGTTATTCCTCAACAATCACATATCAGTTCACCTTTTTACCTCCATTAGCTCCTCTACGTAACGCATCCACAACAAAGACAACTACTTCCTTTAACAATCCAACTTCACCGATCTGTTAGGATGACCGTCGATCCTCCCTTAGTCGCATTGATTATCGTTGCCGGTCGTGCTCTCCCACCCGTTGCACTACTCATCTTGGAGGGTCAAAGGTTCTATATGAAATGTTTAAAAGAAACTGTCTTGTTGTTGTGAGGGCTCTTATCAATTGCGAAAGAACCAAACAAGATTGATATATAGTGAAACAGAGAAGAAGGAGCTTCCATTAGATTTAGAAAGTGATGTGGGCATCCTCTCTGCATCAAAAAGCCTCTTTCTCTACATGAATTTGGGTGTTCGACAGAGGACTTTCGACACTACAAAATACAATCCCTAGCTTCCCTATTTAAATTCCTTTAATTTCGTATCCTTTTCATTTAATCTTTAATTTATTGATTTCAGATTGAAATGTAAATGGAAATTGTGCATTTTGTTCTGATTATGTCAGTGATGAGTTTATTAAATCTAATAATATTGTTGGTTTGGATGAGCTCATTTTTTAAGTGTAAATAAAATGTGTGTTTGAGAGGGGAGCATTGTCATGTCTCTGTAATTTTTATCGTTTGTGTTATTGTATGAATTTGAAGGGTTAAGGAACAGTTTTGCAATTGAATTTATCTAGGGACTTTTTGAAAATTTTACATCTTAGGTCACGTGTCACATTTTTATTGGGTTGAATTTTTTCAAACTTTGACACTTGGCGGCGAGTGTTGTACACTCTCTGAAGTGTGAGTGGTTCAGTTTCACTCGGGGGGCTAAGAGATGCAAAAATGTCAACTTGAAGGGGTTGAAAGAACCTTTTACAAGTTTGAGGGAGCATTAGAACAATTGAGTCAAGTTGAGGGAGCTATTTATATATTTAGCATTTTTGTCTTTAATTAATATTATAGGAGATCTAATAGTTAAACCACCAAATCTATCCTCATTTATCATGTAAATATTATATACATGTTCTCCACCAAAAAAAAATTGTTGTTGAGAGATATTAAACACTGCTATTTTCACATTCGATTTGACAGCTCTTAGACAAGTTTCCAACTAAGTTTAATTTTAACTTAATGAGTACAAACCTCTTTAAATTAACTTTTTACTAATAAAAAAAGTGCAGTTGTATTTTTTGAAGGAAATATTTTGTAATCACTAAATATCATGATGGTTTTTGTGTGTCAGTTATGATGGAAGATTTTAGTCACAGTATAAATTTCTCAATTCCACTTATGAATTCATAAAATAATACTATATGTGTTATTTTACAATGAATATTTTAGATAAAATATTATTAACAAAATGTAGGAAGACCAACTTGTAAAACTTGGTACAGATAAATTTCACAATAGTTGTGGATATCATCGGTGATGTACTCTTTTTCAATTTGAATGCATTACACCAGTAAGTTGATGCTTGTTTTAATTAATGGACCAGAACTACTATTCTTAATATACGCTAGAATTATTATAAAATTAGTGGAATTTTTTTTTTTTGTTGGATGGCAACTACGTAATCAGTTAAACCGGTATGCTAAATTGTCTAGTAACTAATGATGATAAACTAAATGCATATGAAGTTGTCAATTTTTTCTAATGTTTTCTAATGTAACTCTGAACTTTCAAAAGTTCAGATAAGATTTGAACAAAAAATGCATTAGTTTGCTTCTCAAACATCATTTGTCAAATTATAGTTAGTTTAACTTTTCAATTATGTTATTTTCTTTATTTTCACCCTTCAATTAAAAGTTGACACATGACATTGACGGGTAATGGTGCACTTTTTTTAAGGAGGTGGCTGGTGTAAATTAAAGTTGAGCGTGGCATTTGACGAAAGTTGTCAAGTTCAAAAGGATCGAGATGCATTTGACCGGTTTGTGTCATGAAACTGTTTAACTCAAATGTTTAACCTAGGAGATGATACACACTCGTAGCTCATATAATATCTATTTTTAACACTCCTCTACACACCAAACCTCTCGAGTTTGAAGCGGGTATAACTAGACTTGTTCAATGGACGAGCTAGGTTGCGTTCGAGACAGGCCTGGTCGAGCCGACAACAATTTATGTGTGTCCATTGCCCGTAGGATTATTACACTTTGACCAGGTTTGAGTTTAGACCTTCATTCTCAAACCCGTCCATGAAATATTTATTTATTTTTATATTTATTATATTAGCTATATATTAATAATTACATATTAAAAGAACAATATTATATAAATATATTTTATAGTAATATTATATTTAGGTCGGGGCCGGGCTGGCTTTGGGCTTTTATACAAAACTTAAGCCGAACCCAACATGTCTTTAAGCCTTTAGAGGCTTGGACCAGGCCAGGTATTTCTTGTAACATAATTGATCATGCAAACCCGACCCATAGAAGATGGCATGGGTGGGCTAGTTGGGTGGCGGGCCAGTTGAACAAGTCTAGATTAGACCTGTTAACTGGGTGGGCTTATCAGGGCCAGGGCCGGGTTTAGGCGAGCTTTTATATAAATAACTCTGTCCAAGCCCTGCCCGGCCTTTTCGATAAAAGTACAGGGCAGGGCGGTGCAAGTTCAAAGTTGAAATATCTTGTCCAAAACCCGACAATTGAGCCCGATAATTTTTCAAATTGATAAAATCAAACAAAAAAAGTCATTCAAGTAAATTAAATAAAAACAATCCAAATCCAAAATAAAAACTTTAAAAAAAGTCATCTAAAAAAAGAGTACTTAGAGATGAGAGGAGCATCAATTGAAAAAAAGAACTAAGCAAGTTTCTATTAATATATATGAGAGGAGCTTCAATTGAAAAAATGAAAATTGCAGAGGTGAGTGACGGTTAAATAGAGATGAAATGAGCAGAGTACTTAAGTTTAGGAATTAAGGCTAAGAGAGTTTCTTTTAATTTATATACTAGACAAATAATAGTTGGATTGGTACTAGTAAAAGATGGGTCTGGGTAATGTAAAAGCTATTTTTAATATATCTAAATAATTTATCCGGGCCGGGCTTAATAGGTTTTAATATGTATGACCAAGCCTGGCCCTTTAATAGCAGGGTTTAAAAGAGATCGGGCAGGGACGAGCTTTATACTAAATATAATGTTCAGGATTCTTTATTTTAGAAATGGACCAGGGCCGGGATGTCGGGCCGCCCACCCAGTTAACAGGTCTGGTCTAGATGTAACACAAATGTCCGGATTCCAATGCTCAACCTTTAAATTCAAGAAACTCTAATACAATATCACGGAACCATTCAATGAAAAGGTTAAACTGCACAAGGAGGTGAGTGACAGTGGGTAAGAAAGCAGTGAATGAAGTGAAAATGGAGATTAATGAACATAAAGAGAGGATAGGGGTGAAAGGGGGACATTGAATGCCCCCGCGTAGAGACAAAAATGGAAAGGCTGACTTTTGCCTCCCTTTGCTGTCATCTGTTTTGACTCTCTTTCTCCTTCTCTTCGTTTCTATAAATGCACCCTTAGACTCTTGTCCTTTCAATACACAACATCAAAGAAAATTTCAAAGCCAAAACAAATAGGCCACCAGAAAAGGGTTTCAAATGGGCAGGCCACCTTGCTGTGATAAGAACGGAGTTAAGAAAGGTCCATGGACTCCTGAAGAAGACATCCTTCTTGTTTCTTATATTCAACAACATGGTCCTGGAAATTGGAGAGCCGTTCCCTCTAATACAGGTTTATTTATTATTTTTTTTTAATTATGTCTGTTTTGTTTAGGTTTAGAAGATCCATTTCCAAATAACCGTCATTTCTTATCATTTTAGGATTCTAATACACCTTTTAAATGTTTTATTCATTTTACCCTTATTTAATGCATGTTGAAAATGATAAAAAGAATAAAATATTCAATCAACTATCAAATCATGGAGGTAAATAAGTATTTTTATTGCTACAATTAATGTGATCTTGGTATTAACAAACTAAGACAGTTATTTTGAAATGGAGGGATCAGTTTAGTTAATTTGGTGTCCTTGTTCAGGTTTGCATAGGTGCAGTAAGAGCTGCAGGCTTAGATGGACTAATTACTTGAGGCCAGGCATTAAACGTGGCAGTTTTACGGATCAAGAAGAGAAGATGATTATTCATCTCCAAGCTCTTTTAGGCAACAGGTAATTAAATCTCCTCCTGATTAATTATAATTAAGCGATCATAAATTATTAGCATTTGATTTAATTTTAATTTACAAAAAACTGATGCAGATGGGCAGCAATAGCATCGTACCTTCCACAGAGAACAGACAACGACATTAAAAACTACTGGAATACCCATCTGAAGAAGAAGCTCAAAAACCTTCAAACTGTAAACACTAATTCCCCAAATGCCTTGATTTCTAGAGGCCAATGGGAAAGAAGACTCCAAACCGATATCCAAACCGCCAGACAAGCTCTCCACGACGCCCTTTCGCCGGAAAAACTCAACTCAGTTCCGAAACCACCTTCTTCTTCTTCAGTGTACGCTTCTAGTGCTGAAAATATATCCAAATTACTCCAAGGCTGGATGAAAAATAAGCCTACTTCTAAGGGATCCCAAACACCAGAAGTTTCACCTTCTATGTCGAGTAATGATCAGAGCAAATCGGAGTTTAATGAAAAGGGAATCGAGTTTTTTGAATCGGTGATTGGTAATTTTGAGTCGTTTGATTCGACAAATTCGGAAACTTTGTCACCCGATCATGAAGATCAAGCCAATTCAGCCTTGCCGCAGCTTTCATTGCTTGAAAAATGGCTCTTTGATGATGTTTCTGTTACTGAAGCTAAAGATTTCCCATTAGATGAACAAAATAAGTTTTTCCTAATTAATGGGATGAGTTGATTTTGAGTAAGTAATTATTATTCTTTTCTGAAGGGATTGTTAATTAATCACCCCTTTAGGGCTAGAACACAAAATATTGAAGTGCTAATCTCAATCATTTGTTATGTGGTCTGGTTTGGTTGCTTTTCAGAATAAAAAAGGATATTACTTTAAACTTCCGAGAATTATTGTTACCAGTGAGATATAGTTCTGCACTGCAACAATATTTATAATCCTGTAACAATTACTATAGGTTCAAATCATATTAATTGTCTTCTTCGTAGTTGGTAATATTTCAGTCTTTTATTTTTATTATTCAATTGATTTCGAAATAATTAACTTGAACAATCAAAATTAGTGTTGATATATTTTTATTTTTTTTAATTTAAAAGTTGATATAATTACTGGAAAGTTAAAAAGTTGTTTGTATAATCATATCTATGCACTAGGATGTTAAATGCCTTATAACTTGAAATGTGCACACATATCTACAGCATAGGATTTCTATTTCAACTAAAAAATAAATTCTATTAAACAAACCATTTTTGTTTGTCAATTGTCGCTTTAAATTTTCAGTTGATCCTCATTACTCCCATGATAATAATGTTCTAATTTGCGTATGAACGTTGGTTGACGAAAAAAATTAGAAAAAATAATATCTTTAAAAGTCAATTAATCAATAGGTAACATTTAACATCTGACATCCGGGTGACACTTGGAGCACCCAAATTCATGAGTCTAGCTATTTTGAAAAGCGAAATTTTAGAGGGGCAAAATGTATTTGCCATATGACTTTCTATCAGTGTTTTAAAAGCGCTGGGCGGGAGCTAGGTGTAGGCGGGGATTAGGCGGATTCAATTTTTTTTATTAGTTTAATATTTAATAATATATAATAATTATTATAACATAAATACTAATAGTCTAATACAATAAAATGGTAACATTAACAATTCAGTTTAATATATAATAATATTAAAAATATAAAATAATAAAAAATCGCTGCGGTGTTCTTAAAAATCCCGCCTAGGTGCCATCTAGATCCTGATTTTTAAAACACTAAGTTTTTCTATGATATTTTTTTATTAAAATATTGATTTTTTTTAATTAAAAAATCGGGGCCTAGGATCGCCTAGTGCTGCCTAGGACCGTTTAGGCACCTCCGCTTAATACCGCCCCATTTTACAAAATCGCGATGATGTTCTTAAAAATTTCGCTTAGACCCGATTTTTAAAACACTGCTTTCTATGTACGGATGAGTAGTATATGACTTTCCTAGCATCATTAATTAGGTTACCTTGGTGGATGGTTTATCACTTATCCACTTTTGACTCTTGTTTCTCCATATAATCTTTTTAGTTTTTACATACTATAGAATTAAATTAATTCATTATTCTCTTTTAGCAACAAATGTAAAATTTTAAGGATAAATACTATAATTGCACTCAATTAATTTAATAATTATTGTTTTTTATAACTAATTTAATTTGACATGAATTGTTCAAGGTCTGTATTTTTAGTATTTGGTTTGACTGATTCTACATGTATGATTATTATTTATTTTATTTGACATTTTTGTGTTATTGGTAATTGTTTTACGTAAATAATTATAAATGCTTGTTTGATTATTATATAAAACACACCTGAAGAAAATTTCAAAGATACACTAATATTTGTCACACATTTTTAGAAGTGCCCTGCAGGTTGAGGTTTTGGTATGTTCAAAGCCTATTGCGCTTCAAAATTTGGGGGAGTGTGGAACTTTGAAATTTGTATGGCATCGAATTAATAATGAAATTAACATTAAATATAGAAAGTAACTAATTAATTCAAAATATAAATAGTCGGCTTCAATTTAATTCAATTTATTAAGCTTACAATTTGATGCCATTTATTGGGTGTAATGAAGATCAAATAAATGAAGTAGGACTTGCTTTCACTTTCTTGAGCGCAAGGGTAATTTTGACTCTGTATTACCAAATTACTTTAAAAAATTTTATTTTCAAGTTTTAAATCGATTTTGGAAAATATAAATCAGATAAAGGTGAGCATATGTTGTTCAAAATCATAATATGTATTTCTATAAAAAAATTGTAAGAACGATTTATTGGAACAACAATTTTAAAAACAATATTGAACAGGTACTGTGTAAGTATACCAAATCCTAAATATGCATGTGCTTGGTGTGAATGAAAAAAGTCAACCATTATCAACATTGCAATTACTAATCGAGATAGAGTTACAAGTCCACGCTAATAATTATGTCTATCTTGCTTTTGAATAAATACCAAGGTAAGATCACATTAACTAATAAAAAAGTAAGTTTCGATATTTTTGTTATCAAATTTGCATATACTACTCTCTCAAACAATTATATTAAAAGTTCTTATTGTTGTTTGAGTAAGAATTAAGCTAATTGGTTTGAATACTGTTAGTTAATTAGGTTTTGAAATCAATTTATAAATTATGACAAAAATGAACTTGAAAGAGTTTTTTTTATTAAGATTGGGAGTTTGTAAACTGCACTAAAATAATAAAAATGAAAGAAAAATAAATAAATAAAAAAAAAAGAAATTAAAGGAAAAAGAAATGAAAAACAAAAGAACAAATGAAAGATTTGATATTAGTTGCAAAAGAGAAGTTGAATATTGTGATTTATGACATGCAAGAACTACAAAAGAATTGATCTAGCATCTGTGATTAAAAAAAGTGCTTTTCTTGTGACTTGGGGTTGCACCGTGCCGTTCCTTACCATTCTACAATATTGTTAGAAGAAGTTTTAAGATGTGATCAAGATTATGTATATATTTATCTTGATGAGAAAGCAAAACTTTGTTAAATCCAGTTGTTGGAAAGACAATGCATATGTTAGTGTTAGGAATAATATATGTGCTATGAATGTGTGTTACCTCACAGTTTATTTGAATCAAACGGTTCCATGACATGATATAAGAGTGGCTTCGACTCATAGGTAGAAGGTTTAAATCGAAAGAACTCCATTTGTTGAATGAAAATTTCAGCACATGGTAAAGTGGTTCGTGTTGTGCTCACTTCAAGATCAAGGACATTCGCATGCAGTATAGTGTCGGGAATGATATATAAATTACTAACTGAATTAAAACAAATAATATATAATGAAAGTATTTATTATCATTAAACATTAAATCTAGAAGTTTAAGGTTAAAATATTATGTGTTCCTTAATTATGGAATCAGATCATCTCAATATTGTTTGATGAATTTGTTGTTGCAAACAATTGTAAAGGTTGCATTTAGCATATGAAAAAGACATTAACTTCATGACAAACACCATCCTTCCCAACCCATCTACACAATTTCTTTTTATAAAGTTAAAAGAATTTTGAGATTTTTACAGCAATATATTTTGTAGAATGGATATTAATTGCACATGTGAAACTATATGCTTTCTATTGTCCATTAGAAAAAAGTGCATGCTACTTTTTGGACTCTTTTGTTTTTAATAAATAGATGGCTATAAGGCTTAATATTAACCAAGCAAATTATTTATTAACCAAAAAGTTCCATGTTGTAAAGGGATGGGTAGATGCATAAGCCCCTCATGAGTTTTATTACAAAAAAAATTGGAAAGGAAATTTATTAAAAAAACAACTCATTTAAAATCTAGCATGCCCTTTAAATTATTTCTTTTATTCTTACTTCATAACAATACACAAAAATAAAAGACCTACAAACAAATTTAAAACAAAAATGATTAAATTTACGGGCTAAATTCTGACATTTTTTGTAAAACTAAACCTGTACATAGTGAATAAAGTCAAAATCTTATCTTTGAAAGGGAGCCTTATAAAATTGTGCATCTCTCAAATTATTTGTTGCCATTAATTACTTTTGGTGAATAGCTACTTCTATATCAATAATGCTCTGAGGCTGGCTTTTATTTATTTGTTTTTATAGAGGTTGTTACTTGTATAATTTCTATATTATATTTGTAATAAATACTTTCCTAATTTTTAAATTTTTCATACTCCATTAATTATATAATAAAATGTGTTTAGAATTAATCTACTACACTGGATTCCAATGGAGTAATTGTTAGGGTTACTGTATGTTATCATATAAATGTACGCCACGTGTCATACACAAACAATTGTGATGACATTGGACCTACAGTTTGGTTTTTGAAGGGACTCGCAATATTTTCATTCATATTTTAATTTAATGTATTTAATTTGCAGTGGAATTCTGACATTCTGAAGGTCATAGGTGGAATATGAATTATGACCATTTCAAACAAAATAATTGTACTTAAATTTTAAAAATATATTCTTTTATAAATTAAAAAAAAAGTCATTAGCAATTGTATTTATATTGTAACGCTAACCAATCATTATGAATTAAAACAAAAAATATATCACAAATCAACAACTGTTACAAAAAAATATTACATTTCTCCAATATTAAATAATAAAGTAATATAAAAAGAACAAATTCACTTGGAAAACTTCAAATTCAGATTCTTGAAGTTAATTTCTAATAAAAAACAATAGAAATCTGCAAATCAAATAAGTGAAAAATTAGTATATATAATTCATTGGATGCATGTAATTTTTAATTTTTTTATTTACTTTCATACCTCTATTTTTGAAAGAAATAAACCAACAAAAATAAATTTAACAATTATAGATGTTGATTTCAAAACTAGAGAAAAAAGAAGCAATGAAATTTGTTCGAACATCAAAGATCGAAAGAAAGAGAATAAGAAACTTGAATCAAATACTGTTAGATAATAAAATCGGGTGAAATAGGTAAAATAATCTTAACGTTAAAAGGTTGTTTTGTGTCTCTTGATATTCTTATTTGAACGAATAGGATTCAATTAAAATATTAGAGATTAAGCTAAAAATAGGTATATAAAACGTGAATGTAATGAACATTTATTGAAAGAAAATTTTTATATATCAATCCACGACAACAAATGAAATAAAATAAATATATAAACTCAATAAAAGAAAATTACAAGTATAATTTAAATAGTATTCTTGTATATTAATAATGATATCTAATTTTTTTTGTAAGAAAAACAGATAATATTAATCTAATTTCTAAAATCATGACTTTCCATGTATGAATATAAATTATTGATAAAGAATCAATTAAATTCCTTATTTTCTAAATGAAAAGAGATTTGAAATAGCCATTAACTTATCAATTACAATTCTCTTTTAAAACCTATTATCAATATAAATAAACAAAAAAAGCCCGTATGGGGCAAAAAAAATTCATTTAATAATGGTCTAATTTTTTTATATATATATAATCATAATCATAATCATAATAATTTTGGGTCCTATGTTTTACGCATCCCTGGCCTATGCATTAATAAATTGTGTGACAGCCCGATTAACAAGCTAATCATCATTTCTTAACCTGGATTGGTAAAAAAATTGTGGAAGTTAATCTCATTAGCTTATCTTCGGTTGAAATTACAATGTTAAATATAGTTAAAGCGAACTTGTGTATTGTCCTATACATTTGATTTTTCTTCTAATTAAATTAACAGACACAATTTTTTTATTTAAAAAATATAAATTTTTGGAAATGTTGGATTTCGAACTTCAAACCTCACACCTTAACTTTGAAAGTTGTACCGTACCAATTGAATTACTATCAATAAAAGAAACAAGTTCAAAAGTATAGTTAATGGATATGGAATGAACAAGGAGGACCAGCTGAAATTAGAATGAGTCAAAATATAATACAATTTTGTTTTCCATATAATTTTCTAGAAAAACAGAGATATAAAAAATGGTAACAATAAAATTGGAACAATAATTTAGCTGTGGATATTGTTAATATTAGGCAACCTCAAAAAGACAAAATCATGTGGCAGCTCATGGAGAATATTGTAAGCCCAATAGGCCATCCTCATGTTGCATTTAAGTTCAACATGTGGGTTTCTTTGCAATCCAATATTTCTTTTTCTAATTATAATATCAGATATAATACATTTAGTTAATTTCATTAATTTTCTAGTAGATATATGGTGCATCAAAATCTCCACTTTTTAGATTATAAGTTTATAATTACTTTAGTTTCATATTTCCTTAGGCATTACCATCGTTTGATTTAGTTGTTTCGGAATTAACTCGTGAGGGGTCTTAACAGTTAAGTTTGGGTCTTGTTACTAATGTTATGGAAAAAAATCCTCTATCCCCAAATAGTATTCCCATGCCTGTCCCTTCAATCAAAAACTGCCACGTGTTAACTTTTATTATATTTTAATAATTATTAATTTTTTTCTTCTACTTTTTTAATGAAAATACAATAAAAATTAACACGTGATAGCTTTTGATCGGGGAACAATCATGAACATCATTCAGGACAGAGATGATTATAATGTAGTCTGTCGGCTACTTTTTAGCTTTTTATCTTTTAACATTTGTTTTCTCTTGTCCTTTTTCTGTTCATTTGTGTCACTGCTTGAAGCTGGATTTTTATCAATGGACTATGATAACATAATTCTCTCGTTTTACAATTTACATGAGTAGGCTTGTTAATTAACAATTCAGTTCACTGACTTATTTTTTTTTCTCATTTCAAATTTATGCGGCTCCACTTAATCAATTGTTCGGCATGTGGATTCTATGTGCCGTAACAATTTTGACTCTAATATAAAATGGAGAACACAAAGATTAAAAAATAAAAAAGTAACATATATAAAAGAAGGGATCAAGTGATATATTGGTTAGGACCCAAAAGGATGGTTAGGCTTATGATTAGAACCGACCAAACATCTTTCTCCCCTGATCAAAATTTAACGTGTTATTTTTGTACACTAAGAACCAGATTGAGATTGGGAACTAAAATGGAGCTATAACAGTAGCAGACCCATATAAATCAACATATTCTTTTTCAGTTACAATATTTGTCATTAACAATAATTTCGAATCGAAAACTTTTCTATTAGCAATCTCATTAAGCATCTTGAAGAAAAAAATGCTTAATCAATCAACTATAAACTGGACCAGAATTTTGTAGCCAAAACCATGGTAAACGTTATAAATGGTACATACAACACATCACTACCTCTTTCAACTTTTAACCAATTTACCTTTGCCATTAAGCATAAAAAAGTCCTTGTAACTTTCTTAATATTTAAAAAAAGTACAATAGTTTGTCCCATAAATATTACCTACACATGAAATATCCTTTGTGCCGCGGATATAATATAGATTCATTTTACCTCTTTTTGCAATTTAATAGGATTCAAACTCTATAATAGGTTCAAGAATTTCTAATATCATGTAATGAAATCGTTTAATTCTAAAATGATAACAAGATAAGTAAAGTATCATCATAATAAGATAAAGTAAATAGCATTATATTAATTGAAACCGGAACTCTGAAATTTAATACTCCATATCATCGTAGATTCCAACTTCCATTATTTCTTTCGGTTGTGAAAGTTTATCATTCTAGGATTTTCATCAAAATCAATAAAATAATTATTACACTCTTAAAATGATTAATTTATCTTATTTAGTTTATTATAATATTCTCCAACTTTTTTAATTATTCTCTTATAATTTCTTTGATTCTTAATCTCTTTCCTAATTAATATAAGGGTAAACTAGAAAAAAATGTTGAACGTTACATTGATATTATAAAATGAAAAATAAAAGGAAAATAGATTGTCGAGTAAAATGACAAATTTTCAACACCGGGTGGAATATTTGCTTATTGTCCGAAATTTATCATGTCAATCTCCTAAATAGAACTTCTGTTTTTCCAATACAAAAGAAATATAGGTCAAGTAGCTATATATTTAGCATTCAGGAAGTCACACCTTATGAAATCGTTTAATTCTAATTTTTGCACTCAAGCTGCTATGTTAAACACGAATGCTCTTAAAGTCAAGGACATTCCTGCAATGAATCTTGTGGTTGATTTGTTGGACAAAGCAAACGATTCGGGCAAAGAAGCTATTACAACAGATTTGGAGAGTCAACCATTGGTTAATAAGGGAGGAATAATGATGGTGGGATGGTAGGAAAGCAGGGGAAAAAAGGTTCAACCGAAGATGATCCCGCAGAACAACTCCTAAACTCTTCACCCGAAGCAAAAAGCATCAACTAAATTTGATTAAAAAGAAAAAAAAATCATGTTTTGGGGGCACACATTAGATTTCTAGCCTATACGGAAGGGTTTCAAGCCCTTTGGGTAATTCTACCTTAAGATCATCTTAGCACAGAACAATCCTTTGTGGAGCAGAGGTATCCTTGCATCGGATAATGAGGATTTTTTCCTACCCATGTATGGTCGAAAGCAGCCCCAAGCTCGTAAGAAATAGGATAAGCTCCTGAATAATTCTACCTTAAGATCATCTTAGCATAGAACAATCCTTTGCGGAGCGGAGGTATCCTTGCATCGGATAATGAGGATTTTTTCCTACCCATGTATGGTCGAAAGCAGCCCCAAGCTTGTAAGAAATAGGATAAGCTCTTGGTAGTTTGCTTTTAGGGATTGTTTAGTTATAATTTTTTCTCACTTTACCGTGTTTTCCCTTTTCATTTACATGTTTTTTTTTCAATCTTTAATAAATAGGCACAAATTTTTCCGAGCTCATTATCAATCAAAAATTTGTAGTAGTACATTATTGTAAAAATGAACCTTGTGGTTTCATTTATTTGCAAAACGGGATATGAGGAATTTTTTACAAAAAAAAAGTTTGCGGTTTTAATAAAATTTACAAATAGAGGATTCTCAATATTAAATTATTTCACGAAAATGAGTAATTTTGTTTGTTTTTATCTAAATTTTTGCAGGATGGTTACTAAAAATACAATACACATCATTGATAAATTTTGTAATTTTTTAATTGTTCAAATATATTTTTTAATTAAATTATGATAACAAATTTTAAAAAAATCATAAAAAATAAAAAAAATTCTGAAAATTACTCAAATCTTGACGTATAATTAGAATGTTGATTTGTTTAATTTTGAAACCATAGACCCCCTTTTGCAAAAAAAAAAAAAAAAAAATCCTCAGATCCCGCTTTGCAAATGAGTGAAATCACATAGTACTTTTCTGAATTTTTAAGGAATAATTCTTCAACGCAGTAGTCATATCTCATGCTAAGATCACTTTGAATCAGACTATTTTAGCCTAGAGGGTAAAAGGGTGTGCATCCATTTACCAGGATGGTAAATGGGTTATAGCCCATTTACCCTGATTTGACTAGAAGTTGACTTTTCAATTATTCAGTCAGAAATGGGATTATTTTTTCCATGAAATGTGAATTTTTTAATTTCATGAGTGTAAAGAATGACCATTCGACTTTGTTTGGTTCTTTTTTAATAATTACTTAAAGTCAATATGAATCCTCATTTGGTTGAGTGGTTTGTGGTAACATGTGAAATGGGGCATATATTGTGTTTTAAGGTAAGCAAATTTATTTGTTATTATATATATGCGTTTCATACTTTCATCACTCATTTAGTTGTATCCAACATTTAAGACTCAAATAATCTATTTATGTGAAAAAAAGAGAAAGAGCTAGGCAGTAGCCGTAGGAAATTTGAGTTTGACGTAGTTGAGTTTAGGCAAAGCACATAAACATTAATGAATACTATTAAAAGGAAAATTTTAAACAAATACTAGGCCGAGGTGCCCTAAGTTGTCACAAAAAACTCGTTACCCCCCTAAAACTTTCAAAGTAACCACGTAGCTACCTCAACTTTCAAAAAGCACATTACTTTGCTATCCCCCGAATGCTACGCGTCAACTTCTGGTTGGTTTAACTTTTCAAAGATGTCATTTTTTTACTTTTCTCTCTCCAATCAAAAGTTGATATGTGGCATTTAGGGGGTGTGAGAAGATGTGCGCGATAATGGTCTAGCTCACTAAGAAGCTCAGGTACCACTTCCAGTCATGAAGTATCTATGCTAGTCTCTGACATTAGCCGACAAGCTCTCTCACAGGCTGCCCCTCGTGAGATCGCTATTGATATGAGATTAGTATGGTCCCACAATTGAAAGAGCAGCGGGGTTTAGAGTTGATACCTGACTAGTTACAGTTGGCACTACCCTGGGTGGAAACTTCACAATTACTGGAGGCTTTCATCCTGGCATCGTGTTGTCGAGAATTGGCCTCTCCATGCCCCTTGTGAATTACCCATTCGGCAATGATTGCCCCTTAAAGGTTTACCTTTGGCTTGTTGCTACCGCTGGAATAGTTGGGCAAAGAACGTTAGCTGTGCGCCTTAGTTCTTTTGGTTAAGAGTCCCATGTCCAGACTGTAGAAAGTCCATTGATGATGTGGGCCGTAGAAAGTCCGCTGATTGTAAAAAAATCAGGAAAATGTATGAATTGTAGAAAGTTCATTGGCTGTAAATAGTCAGGAAAGAGTGGGAACTGTAGAAAGTTCAATGACTGTAAAAAGTCATAAAGGATACGAACTGTAGAAAGTTCATTGACTGTAAAAAGTCAGAAAAGATGTTAATTGTAGAAAATTCGTTGATTGTAAAAAGTCTAAAAGAAGATGCGAACTTTAGAAAGTCCATTAACTGTAAAAAGTCTAAAAGAGGATGCGAACTATAGAAAGTTCATTGACTATAAAAAGTCTAAAAGAGGATGCAGACTGTAGAAAGTCTATTGACTGTAAAAAGTCTGAAAAATGATGCGAACTGTGTAGAAAGCCCGTTGATTGTAACAAGTTTAAAAGAGACATGGAATGTAGAAAAAAATTTTACTGTAAAAAGTTTAAAAAGAGATGTGAACTGTAGAAAATCCATTGATTGTAAAAAAGTCTGAAAAGAGATGTGGACTGTAGAAAGTCCATTGACTGTAAAAAGTTAGAAAAAGATTTGGACTGTAGAAAGTTCATTGACTGTAAAAAGTTTAAAAAGAAATGCAGACTGTAGAAAGTCCGTTGAGTGTAAAAATTCTGAAAAGAAATCCAGAATGTAGAAAATCCGTTAACTGTAAAAAGTCTGAAAAGAGATGTGGGTTGTAGGAAGTCCATTGATTGTAAAAAGTTGGAAAAAGATTTGGACTGTAGAAAGCCCATGGACTGTAAAAAGTCTAAAAAGAAATGCTAATTGTAGAAAGTCTGTTGATTGTAAAAAGTTTGAAAAGAAATGCAGACTGTAGAAAGTGTGTTGACTGTAAAAAGTCTGAAAAGAGATGTGGACTGTAGAAAGTCCATTGACTGTAAAAAGTCTGAATAGGTGTGTGGACTATAGAAAATCCGTTGAATGTAAAAAGTTTAAAAAGAGAGTTGACCTTTGGTTGATTGTTATAGTCGGAACCGCTGGGGAAAAGATGAGAATCGTGTGCTTCATACCTTTGAAAATACGTCAACTGTGGTAAGTCTTCATCGAAATCTATTGTGGGATGGTTGACTGTTGCGATCTGAATTATATGCCCCTTGTGAGTTGACAGTGGGTTGACTTTCACGCTTGGAACTGCTGGGGAAAGGATGAAAGTCATGTGCTCCATGCCTTTGATGATGTGGTGACTGATGTGAGTCTTCATCGAAATCCACTACGGGATGGTTGATCGTTGCGGTCTAAATTGTATGCCCCTTATGAGTTGACCATGGGTTGAGTACGACCCTCGAAACTGTTGGGGAAAGGATGAAAGTTGTGTGCTCCATGCCTTTGATGATATGTTGTCTATTGTGAGTCTGACATAGATGCCCCTTATGAGTTGAAGGGGTACCTGCAAGAATGAGCAAATTTATTAGTGAATGCTTGTTACATATGTTTTAATTCCTTGATTGAGATTGTTGAAAGCAAAAATTTTTACCCCTTCAATCAAGAACTAAAACATGAGGGTTCTGAGAAATTTTTCTTCAAGCTTGTGATAAATGTGGAAATTTAAGTTTGAGATTTTTGGGGATGTCCCGATGACCACTCCGTTGTTTTGGGAGGCTTTTATGATGTTGTAATGCTGCTTGAATGAGGCTAATTAGGCTTGAAGTTGACAATAGTTGAAATGACTTGAGTTGGACCATTGCCATTCTAAATTTTGATGATGTGATGCTCTGACGTCTTCCTGACACTTGCAGTTTCGTCATGTGGGGGTAGAGTGTTTTGCTTATCGGAATGACCTTGCCTCGGTTTAACATTGCCTTGACCTGTAAGTGACATAATGCATATGTATGTATGAATGACTTTATGCATAAACAACATTTATCACATGATGTATGTTTATCTATTGTAGGCATCGTTCTCTTTGGAGCATTGGGCCCGGCCAAAAGTAGAAGTTCATTGCACGAGGAGCCTTTCGGAGGTTTCCGAGTTGATACCCTCCTATGCTGGTGCATGAGTGCTCTTAGGATTTATTTCGTTGGGCATTCCATGGTTTCCTTACTGTCGATGGTTGAGTTTTGTAGACATGTCTTTTACAGAGTGATGATGGACATGGGTCCGAGTCAAAGTTTGATTTTGTAGATGAATCAGAGTCGAGTTCAAATCTTGAATTTGGTTTGAAGAGCATGTGGATGAGTAATTAACTTTTTTATGCTCATTTCCTTCTTTGGTATAGCATTAGTAATGCTAATGTTGATCCCAAACCATGTTGGTGATGATCACTTTGAAGGTGATAATGAGAGCTTGGAAGCTTTTTACTTGAATAATTGTAAGTTACTTCTTGTTGTGACAATCCTCTCTGCGAGGGAAATTAGAATATATTCATCCTATGTTCCGGAGGAGATAGATGATGCCCTGTGCCATTCCAAGGAGGAGATAATGAATTTGATATTTCTTTGGTTCTAACTTCTGCATGGACCACCCTTAAGGCTTATTAATCTATTGAACCTTGTCTTAATTTTTTCCTGGACCGCCCTTTCAGGTTTTCAATCCTGCAGACTCATCTTTTTTTCTTTTTCATTATCTTATTTTTTATTTTTATTAAACCATGATGTGATTGGATGCTTACGTGCGATAATCTACCATTGGTATGCAATCAATCAAGATAAACATATGCATAAAGATTCATCAAGGATGACAATTCATTGATGAACTTAACAGGGGTATGAATGTTTCAAATGATTTGACCCCTACCATCGATTAGCCCTTTCAGGTTTTCTAATCAATGTGCTTGTTTTTCTCTTAATGTCCTAAGTTTTGTCTGAGCCGCCCTTTTCGAGTTTTCAACTCAGCGGACTATTCTTTTTGTATTTTGAAAAGAGGCCCTGATTTTTGCTCAACTAGCAGAGTGCTAATTGACAGGCTAATTACTTTTTATTGCTCTACTTTTTACATGATTTATTTCTTTCGATTAGACGTGATAGTGTTTGAGTCTATCTTGGTGGAATCATATCCATAACTTTAACAACTTCTTCGCTAAGCATTTTTTGATTAATTTGTTGGCCGCTCCTGCCACTTTGTCGGCTTGAAGTATACACGGTGATGAGTGATGATGCTCGATATTTGCCTTTTTAGTTGTTCTCCTTATTGATGATTCCTTCATAGTTAAATAGAGAATGAGTGATTTTTCGAGGATGGAAGGATTTAAAACTTATATAAGACATAGCTTGATTAAATCAAATGCAAATAGACGTTTTCTATTGGTACACCTTCAATAGTGTGATGATAGGCTAACAAATGGTAATGAGCCACGTGATGAAGTTGTTGACACATTAAAATGCTTGATTCTTTCTTTGGGCCTTCAGCACTAGTGTTATGTTGGCCAACTGTATCAAGTGTTTAACTACTTTGGGGAACTTAGCTTCAATTTGCTTGTTACCTATTTCGGCCCATTTTTATCTTGATCGTGTTATCTATAGTCAAGCTTTTGTGTTTGGCGATCTTTTTGTCGACCTTTTGCATGTCTTCATAAGACCAGGGAAACGCTATCACATGTTGTTAAAGTACCTATGTTATCTCTCATTTTTCATCAAGAGTCGAATCTTTTGAAATTATTATAGGGAATTCATTTATACCCAAATTAATTTCAAGAGACGATGTGTCATGCATGCTAAAAAACATTATGCTCATGTTCATAAGAATATGTGATGTCATCCGAAAGGATATCAAGTAAGTAAATAAAGTTCGACGCATTCGAACATTCAAAAGCCTCATTGACAGAGTTTGTTAATATAAAGAGTTTAAAATACTAACTATTACATAACTAGCATCCTCATCCTCCACATGCGGAGGGTTTTCTTTCCCAATTGTCACCTTTTCGTATTAGTACTCATTGGTTGGTTTCCCCATGGGTGTGTCCAGGGAGCTTTCTCGAGAACCTCATTGTAAGAAGTGAAAATGTCGATCCTGAGCCTCTATCGGTAGACTGGCAATGCCTCGGCCAATAGCTTTACAATCATCTTAGACAAATTGAGTTTATCCTTGAGTAGCACCTGGGTGGCCATCCACCTATTGTAGTATGGTCTGAACAATTCCTTGGGTCTTTGCTTAATGGCCTCAATATGTTGTATGGTGGTCTCTATTTCAAAATTGAAGCCATATTGCTCTATTAGGGCCTCTGAGAGGTGCTTCCAGTCATGAGCTATTTCCAAAGGCAGGTTATTATACCATTCATTGGCTGGCCCTCTTAGGGTAACAATAAAGAGCTTAGCCAGCATCTTGTCATCGATCCTTATAGCTCTCATTACAGTCTGGTAGTTGACTAAATGTGATCAGGGATCTCCTTCTCCCTCATGCTTTTCTAATCTCGGTATTACAAAGTTTTCGGGAAGCCACTCATTATCATGTGCTATCAGAGGTATATGGTAGAAGTTTGGCTAGAAACTATGGAATTGGATAGCGTGAATAGCCAAAAAATGTTGCCATGGTTCTGCTATGTTGGGAGGTAAATACTGGGGGACTATCTATTCGGCCCCTTTTTGAAAATTGAGCTGAGGAGAAGCGAACGATGTGGTCCTTTAGTTAAACTGCCCCTAGGGGACTGTGGTGCATCTAGGACGACCATAAATTTGGGAGCAAATGGTGCCTTGGTCATGACCGAATATTGCAGTGGTTGGACCATGAAGTTCAAGCCTTTGTTGAAGGAGGATGAGACACTCGAATTCTGAGGGATCTCTGGTTGTGAGGCAAAACTCTGAAGTGGTGGGATGGAACTATATAAAGGGATGATCGCCCTTGCAAATATTGCTGGTTGATGCCAACCTGGATGAAATAGACCTAAGCCGACCAACTGCTGATCAACCTGCCCATGACAAAATTGATTTTGGGGTTAAGTGTGAGCGGACGATGTTTTACCCGCGCGGTTGCCGCGAGGCGCCGGCCCCGTGAGATGGGGCGTGGGGTTTTTGAAAATGATGCGTTAAAAGAGTGTGTTGGAAAAGAGGTTCCCTTGTGGGAGGTCGATGGTTGTGCTTGAAAATAAATGGGTTTCAAGTACAAAATACTCGAGATCAAGATCTCTAGTCTGTGTTACAGAGTCGCCACCCGGATCAGCTCTTCCGGGAAATTTTGGTACAACTTAGATCCGTATGCCTAATCTGTACCACAAAGTAGAGATTCGGGTCCGGGATGAGTTATCTATTTCGTCGTCATTTGAGTTAAATTACACTATGAGGGAGAAACCACGTTTATAATATTCGAACTAAACTAGATATTTTTTAGCTTATATTTATCGTGCATGCATAAAATAGTAAATAAATTGCAAAAAGTAAACATGTAGGAAATTAAAATGCGCCTATTCTACGGGGTATTAATTACATCATTAAGCTTGGGGTTTTTACAAATCACCTAAATACATCGAGAATCTAAGGAATACAATCGCCTAAAATACATTGGTGTCTAACAAATATTACATTTGATTTTTGAAAAGAAAAGCAATACACGAAGGAAAATGAATCCTAACATACATCTATCCTAGACTATTTGCATCCACAACGGTTAGCACAAACACGGCACACCACAAATAATTCCAAGTATGTTCATTTTGATTTTTTACAAGACTCGAACGGTCTAATTTAAAACATCGGAGAGTTGGAAATTTCTTTTTCTTAAAAAGGTTCATTTTAAACACATAAGTTTATTTTACCATTTTTAGTGAAAATGCCGCATGCAAATAATTGTCGGATCTGTTATCCGGGAACTTTGGTTCCCTTCGTGGGAGTTTCCCAACATACTTCATAATAATTTAACACGAAATAAATCTAGGTCTAGAAATATATAAATCGTGATATTATTAAAATATTTCGAAAAAGAAATTGCTAAAGCCGATAACATAACGTTCCGTTAAATAAAACTCAGATTTGTAAAATTTTCACATACACGCTTCCTGTTGCTGAAAACTCAGATCTAAGATCTGAACGGTCACCACTGACCCTCTCGAACATGAATCGAAATCTAGAAATTTTCCAAATATTCTGCCTGGAAAACGATGTCGTTAACGATAACGATTGAAATCGTTAACGTCATCGTTGATATCGTTGAACGATATCGTTGATATCGTTAACGATATCCCCGGGCAGAATACATGCAGATTTTCTATTTTTGCCGATTTACATATTCACGCACATAAACACATATATATGATCAAAACACATGAAGCACAACTCTTAGGAACTCAGAGGCTTACCCTATAGGTGTGAATCCACTTTGTTCGGTCCACGAAAATGATTAGAAAGTCCTCCTCGTTTCTTTGGTTTGGTTTTGCGATTTTGACGAAAACGGAGATTAGAGGTTTGCTTTTTTGAGGGAAGGCAATGCTTCCTGGATGTAGTAAATGAAATGTGAAAGGGAAGAACAAGAGATACTTCTTCCTTTGGGTTCAAGTCTTAGAAATGCTCTAAAACATTGAATCTTGAACTTCAGTTTTGTGTTTTTGGTTTAGGATTTGTGGTGGCTATTTTTTGCTGAGTTCTTGCTCCAGAGCTCTTTTGTATTTCTTTGGAAAACCCTCTTCATTTGCTGTAAATCAGCTTCTCTTTTTTAGGGTTCTCTTCAATCCAAAAAGTCCCCAACTTGTCAAAGTGGTTTACCCACTTATTTTGTCTCCTCCACCATTTTCTCCTACTCATTAATGGTCATGTCTGTTGACCACATGGTGCCAGGCTATTTGGAGAAGAAAATCTGGATTTTATGGGTGAAATTTGGGTATCTTGACCAAACAATGCAGAATTTTCCTTTGACGTCTGCCTGCAAGGATGATATCGTTAACGATATCATGTTATATCGTTAACAATATAGTCCAATATCATTAACTATATGGATTATACAAGCTGGTTTTTTTATTTATTTGGGCTTTTTAATAGGAAGGAGGCCCAAAGAAACAAGACAGATGATATCTGGGTGATTTCAGGATCCTTCAAAATGTAAAAAGCTAACAAAGGAAAATATTACAGCTTCATCAT
>CATIWQ010322109.1:0-23441 GCA_949673415.1 Euphorbia schlechtendalii | reverse complement strand
CAGGAGTCAAATCATTTGAAACATTTATACCCCTGTTAAGTTCATCAATGAATTGTCATTTTTGCTGAATCTTTAAGCATATGTTTATTTTGATTGCTTGCATGCCAATGGTAGAATATCGCAAGTAAACATTCAAAAAATAAAAAAAATAAAAAAATAAAGAAAAATGAGTCTGTTGGATTGAAAACCTGAAAGGGCGGTCCAGGCAAAAATTAAGAAAAGGTTCGACATATTGAAAACCCGCAAGGGCGATCTACGCAAAACTTAGAACCATAGAAATATCAAATTCATCATCTCCTCCTCGAAATGGTACGAGGCATCACATTCCTTCAACACTTCAAGCAAACGACTTCCAAGCATTCATCACCGACACAACACAGGATCAACGACCTATTAAGACTTTCCTCAAACCAGATTCAAGCTCAGAACTCGAATCTGATTCAATGAACCCATGGTCATCGCTTTGAGAAAGTCATCAATGGAATGCCCAATAAGACAAACCCTAGGGGCAACCATGCACCAACAGAAGAGAAGGCTTCGCAATGGATGAAGCCCACGACACTAACACACATCATATGATAAATATTGTTCATGCATACATTACATTCACATCATGACATTTACAGGTAAAAACAATGCCGAATCGAGGCAACACTATCCTGATAAACAAGAATCTCCACCTCCACATGAGGAACCTACAAATAAGATAATGGCCCACTCAAGCCTAAAGTCAATGTTACAAAACCACAAAAGCCTCCTAAACAACGGAGCGGTTTTCGGGACACCCCCGAATTTCCATTAAACTTACTTATTTATCATGTTTTAATTTTTGATTGAAGGGGCAAAATTTTTGTTTTTCATAAACTCAATCAAATAATTAAAACATTCACCATCAAAATGTATTAACATTACCTTTTCTCTTATTTGTTATAGGAAGCAAGTCAACATATAATTAAGGAAATACAATACACAACCGAAGAAGGAAACGGTTATCTCAATGGCTGAAGAATGAAACAGTCTCATTTATTAACCAAAAAATGAAACGGTTCCCAACCATTAAAGGGACACCGCAGAAAGAAATGGTTGACCCGTCCGCAAGGGGCATCAAGTATCTAAGGGATTCTGAAGAAGGAGATGGATAACCCTATGAAGATACAGTGCTAGAAAGGAAGGCCTATGTCATCACCATTTAGGAGCAAGAAGTCACCAACAACACCGGTCAAGTATTCTCTCTATCCCTCCACTCTTTTTATGTGATAATACTGGTTATACAACCAGCAATAATCACACAAGGGTAAGCTATGAGCACAGGATTTTGTACCAGCTCGTGCGTTCAACGATGATGGCTTTTCGGGAGATTTATCTTCGAATCACATAATTTTTTACCATCTGATGATCTTCAAATGGGAGTCTTCCTCGTCTTTGAATTTAAAAGGACTTTAATTCAAAAAATTAACTAAAAAAATAAAAAAAATACACAAAAAGATTCGAAAATGCAGTCCAAAGTCAGATCCGGAGCCTGCCTGGCCTATACTTGGCGTAGCACGGCTCGGCAGAGGGTTGGCTAACCTCGCTAAGGGCCTGGCGAACCTCGCCATGCCCTAGCGAGGCTCGACAGGGGTCTGGCAAAGCTCGCCAGACCTTGGCGAGGCTCGCTAGGTCACCAGGTCTCTGGCGAGGCTCGCCAGGTTGTCTGGCAAACTCGCTAGAGCTCTTGGCGAGGCAGCCTCACCGAGAGTCAGGCGAGGCTTCGCCAGGCGTTCTTCCTATTTTGAATTTTTTGGGACTTTTTTCTATAAATAGTCGGGTCTTTTTCAGTAAACGGGGCTAGAAAATTCAGAGAAAAATTATTCCCTTCAGATAAAAAAATACAAACAATATTTCTTACTTTCTTTTTTTTCCCTCGGATCGAAAACACTTTTGGATCCCAAATCTCTTCATCTTAAAATCAAATTTCTTCATCTATTTTTTCTTAAATCCTTAGATATTCTCAGGCCTAAAATAAATTTAGAACTTGAGTCTGATTATCTTTTGGATAAATAAACACATTATTTTCCAACCAAACCATTATTTTCACATTAAACCACAATAACTACAAAAACAAACGAGGAACGCTCCCGAGGATCGAACGGACTCACCGAACTGGATTCACGCCAAAAGGGTAAAGCCTCTGAGTTCCTAGAGCTGCTTATTTCGTGCTCCTCTTTTTCTTTTTAATTTCTTTCTACATGTGAACCTAGGAATTATTTTATTTTATTTTAAATATTGTAATTCTCTTCTTCTTCCTTTATTTTTATTTTTATGTTAGAATACCCCCACGAAGGGAATAAAATATATTCCTAGATAACAGACCTCACCTTATGCCATGCAATCATTTTCACTAATAAAATTGATCAACATACGTGTAAATAAAAATGAACTATTTTTATTTAAATTAGCAACTTTAAAATCATTGATGTTTTAATTAAGCCACACGGGCCTCGCTAAAATCAAATCAAACATACATGCAATATTTCTTGCTAACCTTTGTGGATGCAGGCTAGATGTATGTTTAGGATTTTATTTTTCCTTCGAGTATTGCACATTTTTTTGAGGAAATGTAATTAATAGGGTAGCGGGCGGTTGCACCCCCTAATTTTTTAAAGCCTTGTAATTTTATTTTCCGCATTTACTTTCTGCATTTACTTATTGTTTTGTAGCTGGATTTACAGCTTTTTCTATGCGTGAATCATGCATGTAAAGTCTAAAAATGACCTAAGTGCGAATATGCATAACTAAGAAAATATTGTTTTCTATAAATGTAATATAATGTGATCACATAAGAAATAAGTAACTTATCCCGGACCCGAATCTCTATGTCTTGGTGGGCCGTCCCTCGGACGTTAAGCCTCATAGGACTCTAATTCCTGGAAAGAGCTAATCCAGGTGACGACTCCATACTAAGAGACGGCGGATTTGGTTGTGAACTGATCTAAAATAAAACGTTTTTCACCTTCTCTTTTAACCTTTTTCTCAGGTCCCTAACCCGGTGCACCTTTTTTTCAAACACCCCGGTGGACCTTGCCTCTCATCATTTCGCGCGCTCTTAGCCCATCGCTCCATGTCGTCCGCTCATAGCATCCCACTTGCTTCTTTCTTGTAAGCAAAGTGCATTTCTCCCATTTATTGTTTTTGCTAAGCGCATCCATTTCTTCTTTCATTGATTTTGACCACTTATCAGATTTCAAGGCACCCTTAACTGTGTTTGAAATTTTGTCTTCAAATGGAGCTGTGATGTATGCTTTGGCCTCCTTAAATAGATTTCCATGCACGATGTGGTTTACTGAATACCTTGATCTTCTTCGTGCAATGGGTTCAGGAGTGTATTTCTCTTGGGGATCACCTCTATTCCTTTTGGGGTAGTGCAAATTGATCCTTCGGTTGTACTTCCTATTCTACCACTTGTTCAACCAGATTTTCAAGATTATCGTGGTAATTGTCGACCTCTATTTCCCTTACCTCGGACACTAGGTCAGTTTGATCATTGGATGAGGCATTAGGATCTGAAGGTTGTATGGAAGCGTTAGTAGATTGCTCAATAGTACTGTTGATGTTTACATCTTGTGGAGTAACTACTTCAAGTAACCAACTGAGTATGACTACTTTAACATATTCATTCTCCCCTTGATTACGAAGTTGGGTATTGTTAAAATACTTGGTTTCCAAGAAATCACAGTTTATGGTGGTGTGTATATGGTAGGTTTTTGGGTTATAACATTTATATCCCTTTTGATTGATTCCATAACCCACAAAGATACATTTCTCGACACATGGGTCAAGTTTGGTCATTCCATTTTTAGAATATGAATAAAGACATAACACACAAATACTCGTGTCGAGTTAGAGGTGGTGGTATTTTGGTGAATTTGGATAGGACTTGGATAGTTGTTTTTAGGTTAAGGATTTTTGTGGGTAATCAATTGAGTAGGTATGTGGATGTGGCTAAGGCTTTAGGCAAAAAATGTTTGGGTACTTTGGATTCCATCATAAGTGCTCGGGTCATTTTTAAAAGGATTAAATTTTTCCTTTCAGCAACACCATTTTGCTCGAGGGTTTAAGGGCACGTGGTTTGATGGATACCCCTTGATTTTGACAAAAAAGTTTCATGGAAGAGTTAACAAACTCCCCCCCCCCATTATCAAATTGTAAAATCCAAATAGTTTTGTCAAATTAAGCTTCGATCATTGTGTAATATTGGGTGAATATTTTTTGTTACCTTTGGAATTATTTTTTAAGAAATATATCCAAGTTATGCAGGGATGAAAATAAGGAAGTAATGAAAAAATTATCCACCAATGACTAGTGATGGGCCCCATACATCAGAGTGGATTAAATTAAAAGGTGAATTAGACTTGCTATTATTTGGTTTGAAAGTTTACCTATGGCTTTTAGCCAAAACACATGTCTCACAGTGTAATTTATTTTGGGAATTGAAAATTTTTGGACATAAAATATGTAAATAATCAGTGGATGGATGCCCTAATCTCCTATGCCAAAGCCAGGCTTCCTATTTTTAGTCCCATGAGTAGTTTTGAGTAACCTCATCCATGTAAAACAATCCTTGGTATTAGGTGCCATGCCTAATAATCGTAACTGTCCTGATGTCCTGTAACACACAAAAGGCTGGATGCATTAGTACGGTGCAATAATTTCCTTTGTAACATGATTAACGGATAATAATTTGTGAGATAGAGAAGGGACATATAAATAATTCAATAATTTCAAATTCGGTGAGATATTAATTGAGGCAGCTCCTTCAACTAGAATAATTCCCCCATTAGTTGTCATAACATGGTTTTTTTCATGTTTAGTTTGTATTTGAATATCTCGTGGATCGAAGGTTATCATATCCGTAGCCCCACATTCGAAAATCCAAGGTGTAATTTTTTTTATGTTATTGTTTTGGGCTATATTGGCAAAGGATTGGTTTTTTTATGGGTTCAATTTTGACATTTTATGTTTTTATGGGATTAATGTTGGAAAAATTAGAATAGCTGGGATCAAATTTGGATGAATTGGATTTAATGGGGTTAATTTTAGATGGGCTAAATATTTGGGGTTAATTTGAGAAATAGAAAAATTTAGGGGAATTAGGGGAAAATCCCTAAAATCTTTCTTTTTAAATTCAGCTTTAGGGTTCCTTTTATCCTTAGATGCCGCCATTGCTGCTCTCCCTTTACTACCTTCTACTCTGCTCTCCACTTGGTCGTCGTCATTGCTACTGGTGGCTTCCGAGCTACCCACAACGGCGAAAGCCTTTCCGGTGTTCTGATTTCTCATCTTACTTTCGTCCGGCCACCATTCCAAGTAACCGATAACTTTAAAACACCCTTCTCTGGTGTATTTCATTTTTACGCACAAAGAACACTTGAGCTTCGATTTATCTTAACGGAATGATGTTCCTTTTCCAAATCCTGATCGTCATTATCCTTGCGTTGCCATTACATCACCTCTGTTCTCATAATACTCAAGCCACCTCCCAAGCCTTGTGTTGCGTTTTCTATCGCTGTGGCTCCCAAAATGGAGAGATGAGCTGCCTCTTTCCTTACTGCTGCATACGTCGCTTTGGGTGAGGGTAAGAGATCTTGACTTAGAATTTCCCTTTTAATCTTACTGGTGGTGGTCTATCATTCAAAAACTAAAATTGTTTTTGTTCTTGTTTAATCTGGCTATATCTTTCTTTGAGGTAATTGGATTTGACTCTCTCCGGTCAATCTCACCCCAGACTCCCTGTAAGGTAATCCAAAAACTCTCAAGAGTTTATCCATTTTATTTCATCCCATTGATTTTTGAATGGAGATAAAATGTTTGCAATTTATCTTGGCCACTATTGTAAATGGTAACTAGTGTGTTCCGTAGGGCTCTAGCGGTGGAAATTCGGTCAGGTTTCTTGCTATCTATTGCTCAATGTTTTGGATAAGCCATGAGAAAAAAACCAGATCATTTTATTCCCACTTTTCATAGCCCTCAACACTAGGTTCTGCTAGGAATGGAATTCCAGTAATATGGATTAAGAGGGCCTTTTATTTCCCTCCTATTGCTACTTTGATCATGCATGCCCATAGCACGTAATTATGATTATTGAGTTTAATATAGATGGTGAGGTTATCTGATAATATTATTTTGGGCTTTTTGTTATTGAGGGACTATTTTAACAGGTTAGCTATTTTGATTGAAAGGCTATCTTCGATGGTTCTAGATTGCCCCTTTTTTTTACCGTCTCCGGACTTAGTAGCAGGGATTTTTTTTTATTTGTCTTTGGACATTTTGGTTGGGTTTTTAGGTAAGATGGAAGGTGATGAACTCACAAATTATAGTCCATGATAGAATAACTAAAAGTATTCGAAAAGATTGAATTGGTGTTTTGTGATATATTGATATGTGAATTCTGCTACTTTATATAGTAGTATGTACATCTGTAGCAAGAAAATCATTTCAAGTAGTGTAATGTAATGAATAGGTTTAAATGTATTCCTATACAGAGTAACAAAAATTGTGGCTTGTCATGTGGGAAATGATGAATTGATTCTGATCCCACGGCCATATTTCCTTCCTTTTCTAACACGATTTGCCCTATGGAGTGATATCCAAAGCCAAGTGAATATTAGGCCGAGTGTGAGCGGGCGATACGGAGCAGTGGGTAGAGAGCCCGTGATTTCATAAGCACGGTCCACCGGAGTGTTTGAAAAAAAGGAGAAAAGCATCGGGTCGGGGACCTGGGAAAAAGGTTTGAAAGAGAAAAAAGGCGAAAAATGTTTAAGATCAATTCGAACCCGAATCCGCCATCTCTTAGTGTGGATTCGCCACCTGGATTATCTCTTTCCAGGAATTAGAGTCCTGTGAAGCTTAACGTCAAGAGGACGGCCCACCAAGACACAGAGATTCGGGTCCGGGATAAGTTGCTTATTTCTCATTGGATCACATTAAATTACATCCATAGAAGACCGTTTTCTTTTAATTGATCATATTCGCACTTAGGTCATTTTTGGAGTTTAGATCAATGGTTCACATATTGCGAAATAATAAATCATTCACAAAGTGGAAAAATAAACCATCCACAAAATAGTAAGTAAACGCGGAAAGTAAAAGTGAAAAATGGAAATTACAAGGCTTCAAAAATAGGGGGATGCAACTGCCCGCTAACCTATTAATTAAATTTCCAAAAAATTTAAATTACGATACCCAAAGGAAAATCAAAGTCCTAAACATACATCTAATCCTAATCTACCTGCATCCATAAAGGTTAGCACAGGAGATAACACGTATGTTCGGTTTTGAAGTCAGTGAGGCCAGTGTGGCCTTAAAAAAAGATCATGATATTGTGTTTGTTATTTAGTAAAACCATTCATTTTATTAGCACATTGGTTGCTCATTTTAATTAATGAAATTGCTCGCATGATAAAAGGTGAGGTCTATTAACCTGGAATATATTTTATTCCCTTCGTGCGGGGTGTTGTAACATACATCTCCTTTTAATAAAGAAAAAGATGAAGAAGAATTACAACAGTTAAAATAAAATAAAAGAAGAGAAAGTCCTAGGTTCGTAGAAGAAATCAAAAGAAGAAATTAAACACTGAAAGCACGAGAATTGCAGTTCTGGGAACCTAGAGGCTTACCCTTACTGAACGAATCCATGTCGAAGAAATCCGATTAGTCCTCGAGAAATCCTCCTCGTCTTTTTGTTTAGGTAAAAAAAAGTTGTAGTAGAAAGTCCAAAAATTTTTCATTTTATTCTTGGAATTCGGAGTCGTTCTAGAAGTTATATTTTTGTCTGATAATTTCGGGATCCCAATAATCGAAATTGACTCGACTATTTATAGAAAAATCTCAAAAATCCAAAAAGGCAAATTTTTCCGGCAAGGGGTCTCACCGGAAAAAAAGTTCGGCGAGGCCCTCATCGAGACTTTGGCGAGGCCATGTGCCTCGCCAAAGCTTGGTGAGGCCCCTCGCCAAGTTCTTTGGCGAGGCAGGGGCCTCGCCAAAGACATTGGCGAGGCTTGCCTCGCCGAACCCTTTTTTGGCGAGGTTCGCCTTGCACTTCTTGGCGATGCGGGTCCTCGGATTTGGTTTTCCATCATGCTTTATGCATTTTTTTGTATTTTATTTTTTTAATTAATATTTTATTTATTTATTTATATTTTAATTAATCAATTAAATAATTTATTAAAAACATCTTTTTTTTAATTTTGAGACGAGGAGAATTCCCATTCGGATGCATCAGGATACTCGAAAATTGTGTGATTCAAGGATAAAATCCCGAAAAAGCCATCATCATCGAACGTGCATGATGGTACAAAATCCCATGCTCACAGCTGCCCCTCGTGTGATCATTGCTGGTTGTCTAACCAGTATTATCACACGAAAAGAGCGGAGGGATAAAGAGAATACCTGACCGATGTGGTTGGTGACTTCCCGCTTTCAATTAGTGATAAAAATAGGCCTTCCTTTCTGGCACTGTGTCTTTGTATGGTTGTCCGTTTTTCTTTCTTTGGAATTCTTAGGTACCTGATGCCCCTTGTGAGGTGTCTACCATTTCTTTCTACGATGTCCCTGTTGTAGTCGGCAGCCGTTTCATTCTTCGGTTGATAAAGGAGGCTATTTCTTTCTTCAGCCGTCGAGATAACCATTTCCTTCTTCGGTTATGTTTTGAATTTCCTTAAGATATTGACTTTTTTCCTGTAACAAATCAGAAAGAAAATAATTTAATATATTTTACGATGAATGTTTTAATTATTTGATTGAGTTTATGTGGAGCAAAAATTTTGCCCCTTCAATCAAAAATTAAAACATTAAGGAATAAATGAATTAAATGAGTTTGAGGAATATCGGGGGTATCCCGTGCATCATTCCGTAGTGTTGGAGGCTTCTATTATAAAATAATAAAATAAATATTAGGTGGGGCCCACTTATTTTCTTTATAAATATGGCTCCACCTTCTTTATTCTATCACCTTTCATACTCTTCCTCTCTCTCTAAACACTTTTGCTCTCTATTCTCTTTAGCAAACATGTTGTTATAGGTAGCTGGTAGGGGACCCTGCTTCACCCCTAGTCTCACTCCTCAGCCTACTAATGATCCTGGAGTATTCTCTGTTGACATTGACGCCGCATATGATTTGCCGGTGACCGATACTATGCTGGGGTTTACTATTACTTCTCCCATAGATACCCTGGATCCTGATTTTCCAACTAAACCTCACCTATCTCGGATCAAGGTATTTGCTAAAAACATTTTTATTTACGGTTTAATGCAATTTTATCCTGTTTAGGAACTAGATTTGAACTGATCCTTGAACTATGTCACGGAATTTAATCTAGAAATAATAAACATAGACGAATTTATGTCTGCTAGAATTTTTTCCGATGGAAAACAAGGTAGTCCGGCGAGGGATTGACATATTTTGCTCAGACAATCCTAACTTGGCTCAGACATATTTTTCTCTTGACTTGGCTCAAACAATCCTAACTTTCTTCACCATCGAGATAATCCTGGCTTAGACATATTTTTCTCTTGACTTGGCTGTTCGGGGTCGCGTACGATCGCTACGTTGCTACCCCATGGTTCTTCAGGTATTGTCTGCTTACTTTATGAATTACGTACATCGATTTTTTTGATTGATTAACCTTAATTAACCCCTTTATTTTTGTAGGCGTGGGCCTTCTTCTATCAGTTCCTTCCCGCCCCATAGTTTGCTGATGCTCCAGAGGATGCTCCGTGTTTGGTTCAGATTTGTTCTTCTTTCAAGGGGGATGTTTTGGATTCCACTAGCTACTATCAACATCTTTGCGAGTTGACTCTTGAGTAGGTGATGGACCTCGTTTCGATGGATGTGATCATATTTTTATCTTTAAACTTATTCTGACTTTGTTGTTCTTTCTTTTCAGGTGGAGCGTAACCCGTGGTGGGACCTTCTGAGCTATCACATGGCAAAGGAAATTTGACGTGATGTGGATCGTAACTGCTTCATCCTTGAGGGGCCCAGGACCCGTAAGTGGTACCTGGGTGAGCGTATTCAATTCTGGCGAACTAAGCCAGTGTCTGATAGGCGCATTCTGCTTGCGCCTCCCACCGGACTTTTTTGGGGGCACTTGGTGATTACTGATCTAGAGGAGTAGGAGGTACTCTTCGAGGAGCATGGCGTTAGGCTCTCAGGACATCATGGTAACTATGAGGCCTTTATTATAGAGAGACTACTCCCGCTTCGTCTTCCAGTTCAGCCCGAAGAGGCGCATCCCCCTTCTCATGTTAGGGGTCCGAGATTTGATGGTGGTTTCGGTGTAGGTGCTGGTGTGTGGTGCCGGGTATGAAATGTGTTAATTGTTTTATCCATGTTGATCCCGTTTCTGACTATTGGTCTGTCTTTGTAGGAATTTGGCCGGAAGAGGGTTCGCGTGCCTGATTTAAATGCTACGACCGGCGACACGAGTACCTCTGCAAGCATCATAAAGGGGAGGTTTGCGATTCCCCTTGACTCTATGTTCTACTTGATGGGTTCCATGGGGACCTCACGGCGGGTGCCTCTTCCCCCGAGCTACCACACATTGGCCTAGGATCCTTCTAGCACTACTCACATGAGTTTTAGATCACAAGGGATCCTTGAGGATGTCTTGACGTTCGCTTACTCACTCCTTTCCTTTTGCAGGTCGTACTTGAGGAGATGGATTGGGTTTCCCATCATTCCTTTGCATTGAGGGACTTGATGCTCTCACAGGATGGGGTTACATGGGTATGGCGTTCTTCTTGACCTGTCATATGCGATCCATGAAATGCCATGTTTTTATGCCCATAGATGTGGTTTTCATGACATGTTTTATGATTGTAGGATATGGCGGCGAGGAGCATGGAGTTAGAGTGATGCTACCAAGAGCTCGACGGTCACTTCCAATCACTGGACATCAACCATCGTAGCCTTGAGGTTAGCCACCAAGAGTTAGGAGTCCATTACCAAGGTTTGGAGGCTAGTCACCAAAGTTTACAGGCTCAGTATCAGGAGTTGCTGTAGCAGAGCAGGCTCGAGCCGAAGTGCGGGCTTCCACCTCGGGTCATCACCAGTCTCTTACATTTGATATCGATTCCCTACTTGGTGACCTAGATGGTGGGTGACTCTTCACTCCAGAATGGGATGCCGATTTTCTCCACCCTCCCCAGCCTCCTCCTGTGTCCGGTTCAACAGGTGGTGCTCCCGGGGGATTAGGTGCTGAGGATTTGAGATTTCTACCATGTTTCCTCGAGATCCGGTGGGTGGAGATAACACGTAGGCGGCGCATGCTTAGGAGTTCCCTTTTAGCTGTAGTTTTAGATTCCTCTTTTCGAACCGGACTTTTTAGGTAGCTCTACTTTGTAGAATCTAAAAAAAAAGACTTCTGATTTATGAAAGAAAAGGGGATTTTGGCCTTTCGTAGTGCCGGGTACTCTCATGTGGTGTTTTATTTTATGAATATACTTGATTGCTTGTGAATGTTTTTTTTATATATGCATGAATGAATGTCAATGCTAATGTACGTGGTTAATGTGTGTAGGCAACACCGGTTTTGAGGAATTTCCTTTAGCTTTCTTCCTTTCTGATTTTGACCCGTAATGAGCGCCTTAGGGTCTTCCTCCGCACCATTCGGGGTCCTGATTGGTAGAGGATTGAGAGTTTTAGCCTGTGCGGTCTTCAATACCTTGCTTCCAAGCCTGTGAATATGGCCTTCATTCATGCTGCTCTGAAGTTTTGGGATCCCGCTTTGCCAGCTTCGAGCTTTGTCCCTTGGTCGAGGAGTTTTATGCTATTTTAGGGCTCCCTTTTCCGAAGGAGTCAACGCCAATATCCTCCGCGAGACTGTCCTTCACCTTTCCTTCTTTCCAATTTGGAGGAGAGGATAAACTGAAGGGTTTATGGAACCTGGAGTCCAGCGGGTGCTTTTTATCAGCTCCCCCTGATGTTGGTGGCTTCCGGGTTGAAGCTATCCTTAGCTGGTGTGAGAATACACCCAGCAGTCATCTAGCTTGGCCTTTAATGGTGACTCTACTTCTTCTAGCAGAATTTATTTGTAGGGTTGGAGCGATTATGCCTTTCCGCTTGCTATTGGTCGTTAACCCACTCTCTACAGGCCTTTCTCTTGTAGCTTTAGCCTTGGCTGAGAGTCTGGTCCACTTAGACGCTACTTCGGTGAATCAGGACTTAGTAGGAGACCATTTTGCTTTACTAGTGGTAATTCTCTTTCCTCATCTCTTTCTTTTGTGATTTTCATTATTTGTTTAAACGAATGGTTTAACTTAGGTATGGCTGTTGGAGAAGCTTCGCTTGATTGCCGATCCACGCTTAGGGAAGGCTCGATACCTCCCTTCGCATTATGGTCTAGAGGCTTCACCAGGAAGGACCATCGTTCACTGAGTGAAGGTGCTTGGGTCGAGATTCTGGGCTCCTACAGATCTTCTGAGGTTCGTTGGCTTAGCCCTTGGTTGGAGATTCCGTTCGTGGTTACCGATGTCCATGATTCTGGTGTTTTGCTAATGGGGCTGTTTGGCATTACGTCATATTCCCCTTCTCGTTTGTGCAAGCAGTGTCTCTATGCTTGACCTGTTTCCACGACTTCGGTCCTGACACTCCTGATGCTATGCGAAGGCTTTGGGCGCGCTCTCGGGTCGTTATACTGGATTACACTGCCCCGGAGACCACCGACATTGACGAATTCTACAGTGGATGGCTTGGTGAGATCAAGGTTCTCCCTGATGCTGATAAGCACTTTATGGTGTCTCGTGAGTGGGAGAGGGATGAAGATGGTTTGGACCCCCTTCCCCATACTTCGAGGAAGCGCATACAGTGGAATGACTGGCACCCTTAGATCTTATTTATTTTCATCATTTGTTTTCTGACTTGTGTTTCTGACTTATTCTTAGATTATGAAATTTTGTCGAATTTGATTTACTTGCGATATTCTGTATGCATACTATTCATATAAACATAAACATAAATCTTTGCAAACATAATACATTTCATTGAACAACTTTAAAAGGGTACAAGTTTTCCAATGATTTGAGTCCTACCGCCAGTTGGCCTAGAGCAGGTTTTCTAACTCGCGGTCCCTCTATTCCTCACCTTGTTCTAATTTTTACCTGAGTCACCCTTCACGGGTTTTCAACTCAGCAGACATTTCTGGTTTTATACAAGAATGGTCCTAATTGTTGCCCAAGTGGCCAAGTTCCATCTGCCGGACTTGTTTCTCTCTTTTTTGGTGTACCGCTTTTGTAAATTTATTTCTTTTGCTTTTACACGTGGTAGCGCTTGAGCTTATCTTGATTGATTGGATTGACGAACTCGTTTCCATCCTTGTCCATGATCTTGGCAGCTCCTTTGCTCAAGATTTTCTTAATGACATAAGGGCCTTCCCAATTTGGGAGAAATTTTCCCCGTTGGTCCATATTTGAGGGTCTCATTTGTTTCAGAACCAAGTCTCCTACTTTTAACGGTTGGCTTTTGGGCCTAACTCAACTATTGTATGCCCTATCCATGCATTGTTGGTACATTTGCATATGATCTAGTGCCTTTAGCGCTGTTCATAAATCATGTTCAGTTGTTCAAATATGGCCTTTACCCATTCTGACTCTTCTAATCTCACCTCCAGTGCTACTCGAAGCCATTTCACTTCCATTTCCACCGGTAAAACTACTTCCATCCCATACACTAATGAGAAAGGGGTTTGATTGGTTGGAGTTTTGATGCTCATCCTGTATCTCCATATTGCGAATGGTAACTTATCAGCCCAGTCCCTGTAGGTAACAACCATCTTGCTCAAGATTTTTTTTAATTTCCTTGTTGGCTGCTTCTACTGCTCCATTAGCTTGTAACCTGTATGGTGATGACCGATGGTTCTTGATCCCATATTTTCTCATTAGGTTTGATTTGGGTCCTTGGAATTGAACCCCATTATCCGATACAATGTGATGTGGGATGCCATATCGGGCTAATATATGCTTTTCAATGAACTTGGTCATCTTCTTAGCATTGATGTTGGTGTTGGATTCAGCTTCCACCCATTTTGAAAAGTAGTTAACTGCTACTATAAATAATCGATGTCAATTAGTCGAGTTTGGCAGAATCTCGCCAATAATGTCAATGCCCCACGTTGAGAATGGCTAAGGAGTAGATAAGCTATGGAGCTCGGATGGGGGTAGATGGCTAATGTCACCGTATATCTGGCATTCGTGGCACTTTCGTACTTCCGATACACAGTCTGTGACCATTGTTGTCTAATAATATCCTTGGCACTATATTTTCTTGGCCAGTGCTATCCCGTTCATGTGTGGACCGCAGTCTCCCGCGTGCATTTGTCTCATTATCATCAGGGCCTCCTATTCTGTAAGACATCTCAACAGCATTCCTTCTGATGTTTGCTTGAACAGGTCCTCATCTATGAGATGGAACTGAGTCGCTAATCATTGTAATGAGGTTCTTTCAGAGTCTGTTCCTCCTTCTAGGTATTCCTCGGTCTGTAAAAATTTGACGATGTCGAAGGACCAATTCCCGATAGCTTGTTGATCCACCATTTCCACAAGGTGATAATAGAAGGGTTCTTTGGATGTTTGCAGTATAACAGGCTTGATTGACTAAGTTGTAGGGCATTCCCACATTGATGCTAGTGTAGCGAGTGCATCTGCCATCTGGTTTTCATCTCTAGGCACGTGTTTGAAGATACATTTGGAAAATTTGTGTGAGATTTTCCATGCCACTTCCACGTAAGGACGGAGTGATTCTTCTCTTATTTCCCAATCGCCAGTGACTTGTTTAATCGCCAAAGCTAACTCTCCAACTACCGATACTTCTTTTACCCATGCCTTTCGAAATGCTTCTAATCCAAATAGGTAAGCTTCATATTCTGCCCCGTTGTTTGTTACTGGGAATTCCAATCGTTTGGAAAGGGGTATAACTTCATTTTGTGGTGTTATTAATACAACACCTAGCCGGCTCCATTCCTGTTCATTGCACCGTCAAAGAACATTTTCCACTCTGTACCTGCATCCTCTATCAACGCTAGTTGCTCAACTGGAAACTCTAGATGTTCAACATAATCAGAGTTCAAGGGTTGATTTGCCAAAAATTCAGTGATTGCTCATCCCTTAATGACTTTTTTTTTGTCACATATTCAATGTCGAATTCAGATAAAAGCAATAAACATCATGAGAGTTTTCCAACCAGTGTTGACGACTGGCATAAGTACTTCATAGGGTCTATCTTCGTGATGGCTTTTATCCGGTAGATTGGAAGTAATTTCCCAGCTTCTTTGTCAACCAAACCATCGTTATGCAGATTTTCTCCACCAAGGTGTAGAGTGACTCATACTCGAGCAATTTCTTGCTTAAGTAGTACACTGCATGTTCGCTTTTATCTTCATGTTCTTGCACTAACATGGCTCCAACCGATGACTCCTCTATTGCTAGGTATAGGATCAGGGGCTTTCCAGGTTCTGGTGGGCGGAGGACGGGTGGGCTTAACAAGTATTGTTTGATTTTGTCAAATGCTATCTGACACTTGTCATTCCAAATTACTGGTTGGTCCTTTCGAAGTAGTTTGAAGATTGGTTCGCAGATGGTTGTAAGTCTGGTGATGAACCTGCTTACATACTGTACAGACCCCAGGAACGATCGAAATTCTTTCTCCGTTTTCGACGTGGGCATATCCCTAATGGCTTTGCTTTTATCAAGATCTATCTCAATTCCTTTTTGGCTAACTATATTCCCCAGGAGTTTCCCTGATGTAACCCCAAATACGCACTTTTTGGGGTTTAAGCGGAGATTGTATTTCTCGATTCTGGTGAGAAACTTATCTAGGATAGCTGGATGTTCCTCTCTGGTGTTGGACTTCACAAGAATGTCATCCACATAAACTTCCACCTCCTTGTGGATCATATCATGCAGGAGGGTTGTAACTGCTCACTGATATGTTGCGCTAGCGTTTTTCAAAACAAACGGCATTACCTTGTAGCAGTATACACCCCATTCAATGATGAATGTTGTCTTAATGTTATCGGTTATTGCCATTAGTATCTGGTTATAGCCTGAGAAGCCATCCATGAAGGAATACATAGCTACCCTTGCTGCGCTGTCGACCAGTACATCAATGTGGGGTAGGGGGAAATCATTCTTTGGGGAGGCTTTATTTAGATCCCTGAAATCCACGCAGACTCTGACCTTGCCATCCTTCTTTTCTACTAGGACAATGTAGGCTAGCCACGTCAGGTATTCAACCACTTCTAGGAATTTAGCTTCAATCTGCTTTGCCAGTTCAGCCTTGACCTTTTCTGCCCATTCCAGCCTTAAGCGACGCAGTTTTTGTTTTACCGACTTGATTCGAGGGTTAGTTGGGATGTGATGTTTCGCGATCTATCTTTCCACTCCAGGTATGTCCTCATATGACCAAGCAAAAGCTACCATGTGCTGTTTAAGTACATTTGTGATCTCTCTTTTTTCTTCAGGATTCAAATCATTGGAAATTGTCACTACTTTTGGTGACTCATTTGTACCCAAGTTAATTTCGTTTAATGATGTATCATGAATGTTAAAGATGTTATGTGTATAATCATATGAATGCATGGTGTCGTCAGGCAGAACATCAAATAAGTAAGCAAAATTGTCGTACTTCATTGAAATGGCCTCGTAGGCAAAATTGTCAAAAACATCAGAAATGTTCATTATTACATCATCTATTTCCTCCTCCATAGGCGGAGGGGCTTCAATCGTCGCAGTAGCAGGTGCGTCAGTGATAGGTTTCGCCTCGAGAGTGGTCTGTGCCAACTTTTCAATGAGGAGCTTGATAGTGCCTGTATCTCCTTTCTTCATCAGCTCGTTAACAGCCTTGGTGAAAGCTACCATTGCATCTTCTAATACTCTTCCCTTTCCAGACTCCTCGATCGGGGTTACAGCTAGGATTGGTTTTTCTTCCAGATCAGCATTAACGGGTGGTTCGATCAGCTTGCCAGTCTTGAAGTCAAATACATCATTAAATATCTCGAGCTCCTTGACCTCCTCTCCATTCAGGATTGTCGATTATGGTTCTCCCAGATAAGCCTTAGTGCCTTCGGCTTCACAGACGCTTACCATGTTACAAAACATGGGCCGTTTGTGTTTGTACATCTTCATACCTAGGATGAAACCCATGCCTAAAACAGGTGGGATAAGGATAGGATCAATGGCCCTAATAATCCCCTGATGGTATTTTCCTAAGCCTTTACCAAGGATGAAACCCTGCTTCTTCATTTGAGCTCTGAGGCTTCTAGGGAAAAAATGATATCCCTTTGGGGTCCCACGTTGCTTTTTCCTTTCTTCAGCGGCCTTTGCCACCCTCAGCCCTTGCATTGTTCTCTCTTCAAATGCAGCCGTCGCCATCATAGATTCCTCATCAGCCTCGATCATCACTGACCTTTCTTTATGAACAAGCTTTATCTTCTAGTGCAGAGTAGAAGGGACTACCCCTATTGCATGGATCCACGGCTTGCCTAGAAGCAATGAATAAGTTACTGGAATATCCAGCATAGTGAACTTCACATTAGAGGTCACTCCTCCAGTGGTGACCTCTGCTTCAAAGCTGCCTACTACGCCCCTCTTCGAATCATCGTAGGACCAGATTACCGTGTCAGATTTAGTAAGCATATCCTCCCTTAGCCCTAGGTGAGGTAGGACCTTAAGAGGACAAAGATTGAGAGCCGAGCCATCATCTACCATTACACACGGTATTGCGTGATAAAAAATCTGAACCTGGATAAATAAGGCCCGATTATGCAGCCCCAGTTCCTGTGGCAGTTCTGACTGATCAAAAGTTATTGATGGCATCTGAGGGGGCACAATTCCTTCCCGGATGGCAGCACACATCTCGATTACCGAGGTTGTAAGCGTGGCAGGCATTTTCATTAATCTCTTAACTAAACCCATCCTATGCTTTTGTGATGTTTCTAGCAACCTCCAAATACTGTATTTGGCCTGAGTTCCCTTCAACTGATTTATCAAAGGGTCTATGTCTAGTATATCTTCATCCACCTTTAGGGGTAGAGGTGGTTCGGGCTGTTCTCTTGCTATTTCTTCCGGCCTAGAGTCGTTGAGCTGTACAGTCTCATCCCTCCTGAAAACTCTACCACTCCGAGTGACCCTTAGTACTCCATTCTCCATTACTCTTGTTTCCCTGGAATTGACCCAAGGGTATTTATCATATCCGTCCTCCGATTGGTTGCGTCGCCCCTTTAACTTGTAAGAATCCAAGTTTATGGGCTTCTTCCCACCAGAAATGACCTCTCCCTCAGCCGAGTTCCTTCTTCAGGTTTCCTCTTCCTTCTAGACTTGGGGACATATGCATCGAGATTAAATGGCACCCTTGCTAGTGCTTTCCCGGATTCCATCTTTATTGCGTCCCTCCATGGTTCACCCCCCTCTACTGAGAACACTTCTGCCAAAGGATCATCTTCGGGGCCTTCATCTTCATCAACCACTGCATTTACCACCAGATTAACCGTGATAGCATCGCTAGCACAGAATCACTGGGTATCCCTGATCTTACTGCATGGATATTATGGTGCCTGGTTATTATCTCCCTTTCGAGATGATGAGCGTGAAAAGATAGCTCGTCAAAATCTGGAACTGCCAGTCTTGCTAAGTGATAGTGATACCAATTCTGTGATCCCCCTATTATCAATTGTACTGCAGAAAGCTCAGATGGTCTTGACACCAGCACTAGATAGATAAACATCCACCACTTTATGTAACCGGTGAGCGATTCTCCTTCCCTCTGTACACAAGCGAGCAGATCTCACATGGTTCATTTCGAAGGTTCTAAAAATGCGAACTCCATCTGGAACTCTGCGGTGATGTAGTTCCAATTGCTCTTAGTCTCAATTGACTGCATTTCATACCACTTACTTGCTACTCCCGCTAGAGGGCATGGAAATAATGTAGCTATCATATCTTGAGAAAGACCCTGTGCTCGACAAAGGATAGAAAACATAGACAAGTGGGAAGATGGCGTGTCATTCCAGTCAAAAACTGACATACCGGCTAAGCTGAAACTAGCCCTCGGGACTTCTTCTGGTTCTTTGATCACTCGATTTCTTAACTCAGATTCAAGCATCTCCATTAGAGTCCATCCCTGACTCAATCACCATCACATACTCCTCTCCTTTGTCGACCGGTGCTTCTCTTGACAATTCATTCCCTATGCGAAGCGACGCAAGTTTCTAGCCGGTAAATACCAGCATCCCAGCAAAGTTGATCTCAACAGCTTTAATCTTCCCCCCACATCCTCGGCAGTTCGACTCTTCTTCCAGCATTTTCAAAACCCGATTAGGATCGCTTCCCGACCCAACCAGCATCACGAATTCTCCATGCCCTTTAGACAGGCAGCTCAAGACCTTCAGCTCATCTAGCCCCGAGTTAATCATTCCTACCCTAGCCTCAAAATTCGGTAAAGGGTTGCTCTTCGTGCTGGGCTTGAGTGCTGGCTCATGGATGACCTTATCAGCCATCAACTTCTGAATGGCTTTCAACAGCACCTTACAGTTATTTATGCGATGCCCCGCAACCACATGATAATGGCAATAATTATTCTTCTCTTCTGGCCTAGGAGGGTCATGCTTCTTCAAGCTCTCTAACTAATTAAGTTCACGCAGCTTAGTGAACAAGAATCCCAAATTAGCGGCATATGGCGATATGCCATGATATTCTTCCTTTGGTAACCTAATAGCAGCTACCTTCTCTTCATTCAACAATTATACTGCCGGTTGCTTCGCCTTCACCTACACCAGATTGTAATCATTTTTTCTATAATAGGGCTTAACAACCCTACTGCCCCGTCTCCACCTCCATGGCATTATAGCGTTCTATCTTCTCAGCTCGAATGAAAACTTCTTGATAGCTGTGGAAAGTTTCAGATCCTAGTCTCTTTCGATAAGATGATCACCATCTAATAGCTTCACGATCATCTCCGGTAAAGATAAGCGAGACTGTAAATGCACTTGCGTAGCTATCCATCTCTCAAAATAGGGCTTGAAATTCTCCCCCGGTTATTGCTTCACCGCCTCTAGATTCTGCATGGTCATGATTATTAGAGTATTGAACCCATAGTGGTCCACCATTGCTTAGGACAGACATCCCCAATCATACACTATATCCATCGGCAAGTGACTGTACCATTCATTTACCAGGCTTCCTAATGTAACAATAAACAGTTTCACTATCATTCGATCACTGATCCTCAAAGCCCTCATCACATTTTGATAAAGCGCAATATGCACATGAGGATCATTGTTGCTTGTGTACTTCTCAAATTGAGGTATAGCAAAGGTCGGTGGCAAAGTATCCTCATCTGCTACTGTGGGTACACTGGGATTACACCCCTCTACCCCTGCACATGAGTGGCTAAGAACTGTCTCCAGAGTTTAGCCATTCCAGGCTGTTGAAGGTTACTATTTAGGTTCTCTGAGAAACCCCCATACTGCGAACTTGGGTAGTACTGCCCCTGACCCTGGAATGTTTGAGAGGGTCTGCCCTAGTTGGGCATGGTGGGCTAAGAAAAAGAAATGTAATTAGAAGAAGGCCTAATCTCCGAAGACCCTAACGCCCTTAGGCTGAAAGTAGCATGCCCCGGCTACCCTTGGAGGAACTGGCCGCCCATCTGTGGTTCATATACTATTTGCGGTTGACCCTGATAGAGTGCAGGGGTGATTATGCTAGCACTTGGGAATTCTGAAGGTCCACCTATTAGAGTTGTGCCGCCAGCATTTGGCACCACATCATTCACCCTCTGCTCGGGCTGTTCAGTTCTAGTGTGATGATTGAAAAGTGACAAAAACTGGTCGCTATTGGTGAAAGCGTTCATAGCTGTAGCAATCTCAGCGCTCACCGACGATTGGTTGGTTGGTGGGTTCTGACCCGCCCCAAGTGTTTGCTCGTTGATCACATTCTCTTTTTGCTGATTAGACATGTTGCGGAAACTGTGAGGAGTATCTTAATCGAAATCCAAGCTAGATTCAATGTACGGAACTCCTTCCTGATGAGCCATGACTAGAGATAGATGGATCAGCCGGCCAGACGCCCTGCTCCAAGTTTTATGATGAAGTGGCTATTTCCTAGCTGATATACACACGAAGATCATTAAGGAATGCATGTAAATCATGATGCGTGATTTATGTGTGAGATGTTTAATGTTATGGCTACGAAAAAGGGTTAGCGTGCCATGATGTAAGATAAGATTACACACAAAAATGAACAGAATCGTTAGTCCATGCGATGAATGAAGGTCCATTGGTTTTGAGATCTGTATCCTATCCTTGGGAAAACGTAAAGTGGAATGATGTAATGAAGTGGCCTAATTACCCGTGTGGTGATAGGTCAAAGGTTCGAGAGCTAACTCCCTTTATGTGTGAGTAGGCTATGTGATGGACTCTAGTGCAAGGTATTCCCTAAATGTATGGAGAAAAATACCGTAAGTAACACATACATGAATGTTTTAGTCATTTTGCCCCTATCGGGCCAAAATCTTAGATGCTAGTAGACATCATCACTAAAGGTATGTAGTGATGCATGAGCAAAAGTTCGCCCTACCAGGGCTTGGGTTAGGACATCAACTGGGATATCCTTTGTGTTCAAGTTTACCTAAGGTAGGCTTTTGGTGTAGACAGGTGCCCCAGGAGGGAGGTAATTCGGATGCCAAATGGGCATCGTGCCAAGATTTTGGTAAGTTTATCTTACGGGTCGGATGTCATGTAGACATCACGCAAGAATGTGGGTGAGTGATGCAACATGATTCTAGTTGGTTTTGGGTCATCCTAAGGGGACACGATCTCGAGTGCCGATTAAGTTCCTACGTATGAGTGACATCAAACCATGTTTAATATGAGTGTGTGAGTTTAAGTGTCTGCACTAAAATTCGTTGATAGCATGGCACATTTGTACAATGCATGATAAATCGAAAAGCGGGAAACACTTAGCACATAGCACACATTATCTTTCTTCCAACCATACAACTCCCGCGCATAGGGTTTTGGCTAGTCTCTATCCTATGTTTGGTTCATCTTAATACCGCTAGGGTACTAAGGAGCGCACCTGCAGGAAAATATAATGCATGATCGCGTGTTTAGGTAACACCCTATGGAAAATGCCTATGGCTTATTTACATGAGGGTTTATAAATGGGTTGCTGATGTAGAAGGTTCTTGTTGCATTGAAGTACACTCCAAGCCTCTCCCCAAATAGGTTCTAACGAGGGAGGTACTTGCGATATGGCAACAAGTGCTACACTCGCTCAAGTACTATCTTTTCTCAGGGAGGCAGATTAGTACAAGAGAAAGCTTCACGGTAATAGGGGTACCTTAGACTTATGGGCTAATCCCTTCTACTATAATGCATTATAATAGATAGGTCAAAATTAAAAGAAAATAGAATAATGTGATCAATACTTTTCGGCACTTATCCAAAATCTAAAACGTTTGAAAAAAACAAGATTTAGAAAAAAATACCTAGCCGAGTCGCCACTATGAGCGGATGACACAGAGCGATGGGAAGAGTGCGTGCAATTTTATAGGTGCGGTCCCCATGGTGTTTGAAAAAAAGGAGAAATGCACTAGGTTGGGGACCCGGGAAAAAGGTTTGAAAGAGGAAACAAGCAAAAAACGTTTAAGATCGGTTCGAACTAGAATCCGTCGTCTCTTAGTATGGAGTCGCAACCTGGATTAGCTCTTTCTAGGAATTAGAGTCCTATGAGGCTTAATGTCTAGGGGATGGCCCACCAAGACACAGAGATTCGGGTTTGGGATAAGTTGCTTATTTCTCATTGGATCACATTAAATTACATCTACAGAAAATTGTTTTCTTTTAATTGCGCATATTCACACTTAGGTCATTTTTGGACTTTAGATGCATGGTTCACGTATTGCAAAACCATCCACAAACAGTAAGCAAATGCGAAAAGTAAAAGCGAAAAATGGAAATTACAAGGCTTAAAAAATCGGGGGATGCAACCGCCCACTAACCTATTAATTACATTTTCCAAAAATTGAAATTATGATACCCGAAGGAAAATTAAAGTCCTAAACATACATCTAATCCTAATCTACCTGCATCCACAAAGGTTAGCACAAGGGATAGCACGTATGTTCAGTTTTGAATTCAACGAGGCCCGTGTAGCCTTAAAAAAAGATTGCGATATTGTGTTTGTTATTTAATAAAACCATTCATTTTATTAGCACATTGGTTGCTCATTTTAATTAATGAAATTGCTCGCATGATAAAAGGTGAGGTCTGTTATCCGGGAATATATTTTATTCCCTTCGTGGGGGTGTTCTAACATACATCTCCTTTTAATAAAGAAAAAGATGAAGAAGAATTACAATAGTTAAAATAAAATAAAAGAAGAGAAAGTCATGGGTTCACAGAAGAAATCAG
>CATIWQ010322087.1:0-12138 GCA_949673415.1 Euphorbia schlechtendalii | reverse complement strand
TGGTGTTGTATCTTCTGCTGAGGAAGCTCATTTTTCTTAGGTAATGATTTTACAGGCAGAGTTATATCACCTGATATGTGTCCTTCTAACAACATTACTCTTCTGCTGAGGTTTGTGGCATTGACTCCCACCAGAACCAGTTTTTTCTTGAGATTCTCAACCTCAGTCTCAAGCTCTTCTTGTCTCTTATGTATAGCTTTGGTAGAGTTGTCTTTGGCTATGTCTCGGATACAGAAATCTTCAAAATCTTCTTCTAGAAGCTTTATGTTCTTCTTATTTTTCTTTACCTGCTTATAAATTTGCGCAAGTAGTTGCATGATTTCATCAGGAATATTGAATTTGGAATTTACCTCATCATTATCCTGGTGATCGTTATCCTCTGAGGATGGTACTTTTTCTGTACTGCTATGCCAGGATTCAACTGTTGGGAACATATCTTCTACAACCATGAAGCATATCTGAGCAGTTTCCTCATTTCTTGAGGACTCAGCCGAGCTTTCTTATTCACTATCACTCCATGTTACTACCATAGCTTTCTTCCCTTTATCTTTTCTTAGCTTTGGGCAGCTTGACTTTATATGACCTTCCTGGTAACATTCAAAGCATGTAATAGGTTTTTGATTCTCACCTTTGGTTTTATCCTCAGATCTTCGGAACTTGTTTTTCTTCTGGAAATCTGACTTATGAGGAAAGCTTCCCTTTTTCTGAAACTTTTGAGGAGTCAGTGAGTTCTTCTTTAAGAATTTCTTGAATCTTCTGGCCAGCATAGCCATATCCTCATCATCCTCTGATGAGCTTTCACATACTTCTTCTACTCTTAGGATTATTGCCTTCTTTGCTTCATGCTTTGACTTTTCTTTCTTTTGAAAGCTCTGCATGGAAATCTCATGAGTGATTAAAGAACCAATAAGCTCATCATACCTGTTTGTTGTGAGATCCTGAGCTTCCTCTATGGCAGTCTTCTTCGCCTGCCACTTTTCAGTTAAGCTTCTGAGAATTTTCTTGACTTGCTCCTCTTCTGATAAGCTTTTTCCCAATATTTTAAGCTCTTTGATGATGTTGGTGAATCTTTCATTCATGCTTGATATGGATTCACCTTCCTCCATTTCAAACAGCTCATAGAGTCGTAGATTCTGATTGATCTTTAATTCTTTTACTTTGTCAGTGCCCTCGTAGGTTACTTCAAGCTTTTTCCATATTTCCCTTGCACTTTCGCATCCTAAGATTTTATTGTATTCTGTAGCATCTAAGGCACAATGCAAAAAGTTAATTGCAGCTGCTTTACTCTGTAGTTTCTTCATATTAGAGTCATTGTAATCGGTCTCAGGTTTAGGAGGGATAACCCCATCTACAGTGGTTGTAGGTATGTATGGATCATTGGCTATGGCAAGCCATGCATACATATCCTGCGACTGTATGAAATTTTTCATTCTATTTTTCCAGAATGTGTAATTCTGTCCAAAGAACAGTGGGGGTCTGGACACAGACAACCCTTCTGGGAGTATCTGTGTGGTCATGTTTCCAGGCAAGTATTTTATGCTATTTTCACCATATTAGTATTATACTCTAGATTAGTTAAATCTGATTTAGAGTTCCTGCTCTGATACCAATTGTAGGACCCAGTAAGGGTGTAAAATAGGTCAGAGGGGGGGGTGAATGACTCTTTTTCGAATTCACGCTTAACTTCAAAAAGATACTTCTGAAGTTGCTTCTAAGTAAGCGTAAGTTACTCAGAATCACCTTTTTAAGTTTTATGTGTTTTCATTGAGGAATAAAATAACACAAATACAAATGAGCTGAGTAAGGAAATGCAAACAGTGATTTGTATCCTGGTTCAGCCTCTGCCTAATCCAGTCCTTGGAAACTCCAGTCCAAGATTTAATTCACTATTAACTCTTCTTCTGGTGAAGAGTAAACCTTTTACAACGCCTAGATTGAAGTACCCTTCAACAATTTTTGCTGAGCTATACCAATATAGAAGTTATGTCCTTCTATATCTGAGGCTCTGAGCTTCGTCTCTAATAAGTACCCTTCTTACTAGAACTTCACTCCTTTACATTATCTTACCCTCAACTTAGTGTAAGTTACAATAGTTTTGTAGAAAATGATTTTTGTGAACTTCTGAACTTTGTTCCAGTCAGTTCAATTACAAACAGATGGGATTTGAGTGTTTGCTATGAAAAGATTGTAAGCAGATTGAGATTTGTTTTCACTTTCGTACTTGTGTTAAGATTCGGTAACCTTCTCAAATGCGGGAAAACTTCTTTTTATAGAGGGAGAGAATTTTTCCGTTGAATTAAGGACCGTTGCTAAAAATACTGCCGTTGTCTCTTAGTCTTGTTTCCGTTAACAATTCGTTAGAGAGCTCGTCCAGGTCTGATTTGCGTCATGCTGTATTAGGTTGATTTTGCGGGTCCACTTTGTACTTACAGATATGTTTCAGCATAGCAGGTGAGATTTGTTCCTGAATTTACAGCAACTTTTGTTTTGTAGTAGACAAAAGCCCAAGGAGCGCACGACATTAAATGCTAAGTCAGTTGTTTTGACTTTTTGGCGTCGAAAGATTGAGTTGACTTTTTGCAGTCCTCAGAGGGGCCTTTAACGGTCTGAGCGATGAGCGATTCTTCTGAGATACATTTAAGAGTTCTTCTAATTAATCCTTGTGCTTCTGAGATGACGTTCTTCTGATTAATCCTTGTGCTTCTGAGATGACGTTTTTTTGAACTCAGAACTTGCAAAACAATTCAGAATCCAACAGATTGAAATCCCCAACAAATCATCAAACGATAGGGTTCGAGTTGCAACAGAGTGACAAACATCTCCAGGAGTTCCATACAATCCATCAAGGATTGTATCAATTGGGGCAAAAGTGCTTACGTCGATGTGTTTAAGTAAACCACACCTTGCGAGCATATGACGGATCAACGATTTCTAGATAACATAATTGGATGAGTCAAGCTTAATTGGATGCTAGTGAGAAAAAGAGGGAATTGTGGTTGTTTCAATCAAACTTGTGAACTTGCAGTGCTGTTGACGAGAGCTCTGGTGGTGGCCATGGTGAAAACAAGAACGGCGATGACAATGAGTTTCAGTGAAAATTAGCGGCGTTGACCTTTGATGTCTGATACCAAGATAGAATCGTAAGATGTGGAAACTCAACTCAATGAACGTGAGTGAGTGGTTAGCATTTATGTAATCAGGTTTTGGGTTTACAAGAGTATACAATAACAAACAACTCCTTAGATAATTGCATAATAGTTTTTACACTAACAGTCTTTAAATAAAGAATTGGCCTAATGCATTTGGAACCCCCTCAAGTTATCCCTAACTCCGGATTCCCCCCTGAACTTTGAAATGTTCTCAATGCCCCCCTGAACTTGTCTAAACGTTCTCAATGCCCCCTGAACTTGTCTTAAACGTTCTCAATTTCTCCTTGAACTTTGAAATGTTCTCAATGCCCCCTGAACTTGTCTAAAAGTTCTCCAACACCCCTCAATCCTACGTTGCAAGTTGCGTTAGTGGACCAACAAACATGAGCGAGTTCATGAAAAAAATTAAGAACGTTTAGACAAGTTCAGGGAGCATTGAGAACATTTAAAAAATTATCTTCATCTATTAAATAACCAAATTGAGGGGGTGATGAAGTGCGGTTTAGACAAGTTCAGGGGGAAATTAAGAATGTTTAGACAAGTTTAGGGGGGCATTGAGAACATTTCAAAGTTCATGGGGGAATTGAGAACTTTTAGACAAGTTTAGGGGGAAATTGAGAACGTTTAGACAAGTTCAGGGGGGTATTGAGAACACTTCAAAGTTCAGGGGGCATTTGGAGTTTAGGGACAACTTGAAGGGGTTCCAAATGCATAAGGCCTAAGTTATTTACACCCCTGTGTTTGTCTTAAATAAACTCTTGCCATTCTGAGCTTTTAAATATGTCAAATATTCCCCGAACTTGTTTCAAAAGTACTAGTTTTCCCCCTAAATGTCACATGTCATCTTCTGGTTGGAGAGAACTAAATCAGAAAAATGACATATTTGAAAAGTCAACCAGAAACTGACACGTGGAGATGAGGGGGGTAAAGCGACTCGTTTTAGACAAAGTACACGGAATAATCTGTTACATTTCAAAGTTTAGGGTGGAAAAAATCCATTTTGAACCAGTTCAAGAAAGTGAACTAATTGTGAATAAGTTTGGTGAGCAGGGAGCACACCTCATTCTTTCCTAAAAAAATGAAGCATAAGTTCATTTCAATAGTTAAAAAAATCTTTTTACGATTATGGATTGTGTCTCCCGTAAGACGATGTGTATTTGGAATGCCTTCAAATGACCGCCTTTTATGGGTTTGAAATAACAAACATTTTGTTTTAAACATAAGGTATTCGCAGTAAGAAAATCATAATCTTAATTTATAATTAAGTAATTTGATAGCGTATATATTTTAATATTCAAGTTTGATGTTTTTGAGCAAAAAATATTTAAGCCTTAAACTTAACCGGATCACACACATAATTGCTGAGTGTGTTAAACCTAGACAAAGCAAATTTTGGAAAATCCCGAAACAAGAGAGGTTCTTGTCGGGGCTAGCTGACCCCTTAAACAAGTTTACCGAAAAAAAGGCACAACCTCAATAAGCCTCAAGCAAGCACGGCTCTGCAATATGTTACTATCTTGATCCTCAATGCTATGAATCATCACTCATTTAGTTTTACATGCTTCCCAATGGATTACTTAAGATTTTAGCTTAAATAATGTCATTGGCATGCCATTGAATTCACGGGTTAAATAAGGAGAGGAAGATGAAACAACTCAATTCACCTTTAAATATGTTTTAATAACAAATTACAATTTGGGAACTGAAATTGCTCTGAAGTATTTATTGTCCAAAATGACTGGACCCTTTTGTGGAGACACTCACTAAATTCCTACAAATACAATCAGATATTTAAACACACAGAGTCCATCTCAAATCCCCCCTCTTGGCCTCTTCCTCTTTATCTGCATCAAAGAAGGCACAGAACAATATAATGAGAAAAGTAAATTTGAGCAGATCATTAAGCTTATCATCAGATCAAAAGGCTAGATGGAAATGAGCAATAAGATAACTATGATCAAATTTGGACGATTTATCTCGGACTTTAACAAAAGTATGACATGGCAGGTGCTTATTGGAAGTATCAAACACATTGTTCACATTTATTGAAAAATCATATAATTTTCTCATAAAAAATACATATGATCTTTCAATAAAATTAGAAATGTATTTATTTTACTATATATTCACATTCTTATACAAGCTCTTGTATATTGGTTACACGAAAATATTATTTTAGGGGCAGGTTTAACTGTTTAAGGAGGGAGGTTACATGGTCAACCCACTCCAAAAAAAAAATATTAAAAAATTATTTTACAACGAAATTTTTATTGCTAAATTTATAGTTTGTTTGGTTGTTAAAATCAAGAATTCTGTGTAATCTTTCGAAGAAATTTTATTTTTCAACTGTTCAATGTATCACTACATCTATTCACTATATTTTTTATTTGAGTTTTTATCCTTAAGTTTTATGCCATAAAATAGTTAATCAATTTAAACGAAGTTAAATTAGAAAATTTTTTAATCTTTTATGTATGACATATAAGTCGATTTAAATAATAATCTCATAAGATTACAGTCTGATTCCAATGTATTCATTATGATAAAAAGTAATAATTTATATGATCTATAAATCATTTTGATAGTGACTGCATCTATAAAATCATCCTAAATGGTTTAATAAAACTTTAAAATCAATAGAGGCTTAATCATGCCTTATATTTCCCCAATTTGAAGTTAGAGTGTCAATAAAAAGATTTCCACAATTTCACGAGTTTAACATTGACAGCTTAATAATTTAATACTATCTATAAATCATTTTGGTATCTCCTGCATATACAAAATCATCCTAAATGGTTTAATAAAACCTTAAAAACAATAGAGGCTTAATCATGCCTTTTATTTGAAGTTGAAGTGTAAATAAAAGGAATGTCACAATTTCGAGCGAGTTTCAGTTTGAGAACTTAATAAATTAGGTTTTGCAAACAAAAGAAAACAGAGAAGAATAAGGGTCTCACAATAGCTTTTACACCTATCAGTTATAAAAATATTGAAAAAGAAAATTTAAAGGTTCTACCGAGATTTGAACTCGGGTTACTGGATTCAGAGTCCAATGTCCTAACCGCTAGACCATAGAACCTCATTTGATCTATGACTGAACATTAATATTTATAAATAGTAATTATTGTTTTGTATAAAACACGCTTCACAGGCTTTTCCTTTAAGGAGATACACAATACACACAGACAGTACAGTAACTTCAAACTCGCCCAGTGGAAGCAAGTAATAATAATATCATCATCCACAAACAGAACTAAAATTGACGCCGATAATTAATTATTAACATCCTCTTCACTCGGAATAGTAAACCAAGGAGTTCACTTTTCTTATTCGAGTTATTTACTGAAGCAATTTTTAGTTAAAATTCAGGAGCTAAAGCTATTATAGAATGACAGCCCAAATCAGGGATTTTAAGAAGGTAGTGGAGTTAGTTGAAGTCTCAAGTGTAGGCAAATGGACTTTGGTTTAGAGATCAATCCAGGCATCCCCGACTCTCCAAGTGTACATATCTTCAGACTTCCACAAGCAGGTCATATCTTGATACCTCTCTCACTATCAGAAAAACGTAGAAAATAATACAAAAACATGCTGTTTTGCGGATTTCATTTTCTCAAAAGCAGTCTGTGATTTACAACACTCGCAAATCAAGGTTTTTTATCCTTACTCCATTAATAATGCTGATGTGGCATCGGGTAATTTGGAAAGATTATAGTTCCAGTCTTCTCTTCAAATATAGTCATTGTAGCATCTAATCTATCAATTGGAAACTCAAAACAACACCATGAATAATCGCTACTCCTTCTCCAAACAGCCATAGCAGCACCGGTTGCAGTTGCAACTCCTCCGCCACTGATGGTCTTCACTAAATCTCCGCCCCCACCTCTATCTCCTAAACCTGTCACTTCGAAGAAGAATAACTGGGCATTTCTAATCAAGCGATTTCACTGGGTATTTCTAATCAAGAATCAATCAAACAATTTCATTCTAATCAAGAATCAATCACCCAATTTCATTTGTTAATGGACCAAGGTCAGCTATCAACACCACCACGCATTTCCCTACTTTTATTTCATTTTTATTTCTGTTTTAGATTTTCCCATTACCAATTTCTTTTCATTCTATACTTCCTCTCCATATTCTTAATTTGAATGAATAAGAAATTTTGAATTTACCCCTGGTCACATCAACATCCATTCACGACAGAGTCAGCAAAATAACCTTTATAACCACAAACCCCTTTTGAAAAAAAAAAATTCGAGCACCATTTTGCAAATGAGCGAAACCAGAAGGCATGTTTTTGAAGTTAACCCAAAAATATACGCAGTAAGCAAAAAGAAGTCAGTAGATGCAAGGCTGTAACTCAATTCATAATAAAAAGCATGAAATGCTTCTAATCCATCCAAGATTAGCTTGCTTGTAAAAGTTTCCTAGTACTTTTTTCCTATGTACTGTAAACGAATCTAACGGCAAAAGGGAGAGAGATTGATGATCTTACGGAAAGTAAAAAACAACCAAAACTCAGATTGGAAACATTCACAGAGAAAATTTCTGGCTGCAAAGTATACAGCTAGTAATCATGAGAGTCCTCTTTCTCTTCATTTAGCGGCTTGGCTTTTAAGGAAGCATGATGTGTTGGTTGACATGTGCATCAATAAGCATAACAGAGCTGTGATGGTGCACCATATACCATCGACCTTTATGGAACTCGAACACATTCGTAACATTGAAGGGACCGCCACCATCCACATCTACGTACGTTTTCATGGTTACCCAAGCCATGTCGGTCAGCACCCTTGACCGCACTTCCCGAACCTCAAACTCTACCCCTTGCTCCCAATTCAACGCTATCTGCCAACTCTGCATCACTGCATTATACCTGCATTGTACAACAACTCATCCTATTAAGTACTCGCTTGCTTTGAATTCTAAAACCGTTTATGATATGAACATTGTAAAACCCTGTAAAGTTGGCACAATCAGAGCACTTAACATTTAATAATCGTTTTGTGCATTTTCGAATTTGATATTTCCAAAGGTAAATAAGATAACATCTAAGTTAATGTTATTTAGACAACAGTCGTAACACAATTCCGAATCTAACAGCCCCTATGTTCAAAACCTTAACCCAACAACACATTTAATTCTATATCGAAAACATCCAAGACAATGCTAGTCTATAAAAACCCTTGAATTCCACAAGGATATACAGGCATGATATGATCTAATAATTCTACACACCAAAGGAAATATATTATCACTTATATGCATTTACATTCAGAGAATTTAGAGCTTGTATTGCTTCAAAAGAAAATATGTTCCAAAACTCAGGAGATTGTCCACAATTTTACAGAAATCTTAAGGTCATTTGTGTCTCCAAACAACAGGTAACTCTTAATCACGAGATGTAATATAAGGCTTTACAAAAGTTATAAACTAATAAACATCCTTCTTGCCAAATGCTCGCATTTCAAACCCCAAAACGATAAAAACCTAACTCTTTACAATGACAATGCAAAGCAAATTTATTTCTGCAATGGGTCAACCTATTCATTTCTCATAACATCACAGGAGCATGCAAAGTAACCCGCAAATCATCAAGCAGTATGTTTGTTCATGGCAAAAAATGTTTGTAAAGTCTAAACCAAATAAAGAAAATGAATCTAATTCACAGGACAAATTCCAGCCTAAAGCATAATTAAAATTACTATTAAGCACGAGTAATGACAGTGACATACCCCGAGAAAAGCTCCCCAGATGCATGGATACACTTTACATAATCTGCATTTAGCCAAAAACGGCTCATTGCTTGAAGAGACCTTTCTTTAATGATGTTAAAGAATTCTGAGTTGGCATTCACAATGGCTCTGGTAGTTGCATAGTACGCCTTCCATCCATTAACAGGTGTCACTGTATCTTGTTCCAACGTGAAATCCTATCACACAAAATTAAGTAGAACAATGAAATGTGAATCTAAACAACACCATGTATGTCTAAAAACTGAAACGACAACTAAAAATTACTTTTACAATCATGATTCGCCCTTGTACAAGTGCCCTCACATTAAAATAAAATACAGAAATCTAATGAAATGTATCATCTCTACCCCAAAAAAAAAAAAACTACCGATCATAAACATTAAAGATCTTAACTTTTTGTTATCGCATTCATAAATTGAGATAATACCCAAAAACTTAAACAACATACAAGTAAAAAACACTAATTTTCAATTTCACGATGACAAAACTGAACCATAAATTTACCTTATGATAGAGAGCTTTCCAAGCATTATCGTCATTAGCAGCCCTACGCATCAACGAATTAGTCATGGACAATCTACAAAGACTCGGATAATCCAAATAACTCAGAGCGTGCGTCGTAATCTCCGGCACCAATTGCTCCATCATCGATGCCCCAGTCTGTCTCTCAACAGCTTTATCCGTCAAAACCGTCGCCGTCGTGGCCGCAGCAGCTGCCACCATTTCAGCCCCGCCGTTGAAGGGAGAGGAAGTATCCGAATTGTTACAATTTAATGTACCGTTACACGAATGACAATTCTTCAAGGGGCGGGATTTGGGGAATTTCGATCGGAGGGTGAGGAGAGCAAATAAGAGAGAAAGAAGAGTAAGAGAAGAGGCTAAAAGAAAAGGCTGGGAAGAGAAAGCGAGGGTGAGAGAAGAGGTAGTAATCTCCATTTACGATCAGACATTAAAGCTACACAGAAGAACAACATCAAACCCTAAAATTGGAATCTTTATTGATGGGGTTTTGATTTTTGGATAAAGATACAATGCTTTCGTAAGTGATGAACAGAACCCTATCAAGAACGATGGAGAAGGTATAAAAGGGTCGAATTTTGGTTGCAGCAAGAAGAAGAAGGTGGGCTTCAGGATGAAACTGACTGATGAAGAACAAAGAACTTGTGTGCCCTGCCTCCAATTTTTATAACTAATTATAATATAATTTTATAATTATTAATTTCAACGAGTAACCATGTTTTTCAAGAGAAGTGGCTTTTTCAAATTGTTTTTATGATACAAATTTTAAGGTTTTATGAATTCTACATTTGATTTTGAAAAAAAACAAGTTAAATTATTTATAATTAAATTGTATAAAAAATAAAATGTGTTGTTCAAAGTTAAAATATGTATTGTTATAAAAATTTTGTGAGAATAATTTATTGGAATAATAGCTTGAAAAACAATATCAAATAGGTTTTAAAAATATACAAGTATTGAGCCAAAATCATTCATCTATCGAAGAATCAATTGTATTAGCAAGTAAATGAGTAGCATGGCAAACACAATTCTCAAGCTCGAAAATGAACACAAAAATTGCTAAACATGCTATATCATTTTATAAAAAAATTTACAACGTTAGTCTAAATATTTCTAATTTAGCTTTATTGTGTTAACCTAAATATAAAACTAAAAAACGTGATAGATGGTGACTTTGTTTTCGAAATTTATTATCTATTACTTTTCATTTTACTATCATGTAATTATAAATGATAAAATATGATTACTTAAGCTAATAAACTTTTCATATGATAAGTTGAATAATAAAGATAAAATATCATTTGGTGTATAATTCATAAGTAAGTAATCAATTTCATTTTTTAAAAAATTTTACACATTATAGTAATTAACAAAGAAAAATCATCACCCAACTTCACTCGAGTGTGGACTCGAAACTATAATCTCTAATATCGTAAATGCAATCTCAATCACTTGATTGTCATTGCCATTAATGTTCTAAGGCATTAATTTTTATAATAACCTTATACTTTCATTTTTACTTTCAATATATTTTGTATTATATTTCATTTATTTCTCATATTTAATTTTCACATTGTACTTTTATTAAATAATTTATTATAGATCTCAATTGCGTTATGAATGTCAATTTTGAGTGTTACAGTGAAAAATAAATGTGAATTATAGAACCATTTTTATTTAATCATAAATAGAGTAATAAAGTATAATAAATAAATAAGAAAACACTAAATAGAAGAAACAATCAACAAATCAGCTGCACCAACTAGAAAATAATATTTTTGTGTGTATTTTTGTATGATACATTGATAATGTGTTGTTCCGAATAATCATTTTAAAGTTAAATGTTGAAATGATTGCAACGAACTGCAATGCTCAGAGATCTAATGTATAGGGTAAATAGCCAAATTTAATTGGTTCGTAAGTACAAAGGGACCCATAAATTAGTGCCAATGAATATATAAACTATTCTAACCGAATTTTATAGACAAATTACTTGTCAACTCAACCTTACATTACATGTGAGTGCGGGACTCACAAACTAATACTGTAATAAATGGACAAAAGCTGATACATTATGTAATTTCACTTGTTTTTTTCTCATAAACATAAAAACAGCTCATAAGTATTTTTGCGATTTTATTAATCAGTTTATAGCTATTTGACATTTAGCAAGTAAAAGATAAATATACCTTATTTAATTTTATGAATCCGATATTTTTCATCTTTCTACTTTGATGTCTTTCGAGAGTGATCTTCAAGCCTGTGAGTCTTCACGGGCCCTGCAAACAAGTCTCTAGCCGGAAGCGTTTCCGGCAAAGACCCTCCGACGATCTAGTCAGTGGTTTGAAAAGGGTAGTCTTAGCGTATTCTTAAAATGATAGCTATTACCCCTACAGTGGGAGATTATCTTGCTATTTATAGGATTGCATGTAATGATGATGTGTGGGACCCATCTGTAAGAGGTACACGTGTGGCAAGCCGCTTGGGGGTCTTGTCCGCCGTCGGAGCATTAAATGATTCATCTCTGCCAGTCGGTAATACATTTAATGCGACAGAGGAAAGAGAAGGAGTGAGCTGGTGTCGGCATGAGTTCTGAGGATGGTGTCTCAGCTTACACGCGGTGGGTAACGCCGAAGGCCTTTAGTGTGCTATACAGTACCTCGGCTTGATGTTATGCTGATGGGGTATCGGCGCGTGTTCACGCTGAGGTATAC
>CATIWQ010322079.1:0-10366 GCA_949673415.1 Euphorbia schlechtendalii | reverse complement strand
ATAGGGTTAATTGAATATATTTGTAGTATGGCATTCAACCTGATTAAATTGTGTTGATTTTAATTGGCTATGTTATAATTGGGAATTATAATTTACCAATTAGTATCAATTAGGAATATTAAACTTTGATAAAGTTTAATTCAATAATTGGAAAAACTAATGTGGCCAAATTTATAATTAGCCAAACTTAACCCTAATTGAAGTGGGACTATAAATAGCTAATTAAAACAAAAATTACACCTAATTTTTTACTTCTGATGAAACGTGAATTGAAGCCTCCCTATTCTAGGCTATCACGTTCTGCACTTTAAAAAAAATTAGGGTTCTTGGAGTTTTGCCTTTGTTCTTTGTCCCTGCGGGTAGCACCGGTCCCGATCAAGAGTAGTTCGTGCACGTGAGATTGGAGAGCTTCCAATTGCGAGCTTCACGGCATCCATCTCTCAAGGAGACCTTAAAAATAAGCTTTTATTTGATTAAAATAAAATCATTTTGAAACTCCATCAATTCTTCTTGAAAAGATCCTATTACGATTTGGAGAAACTTTTAACCGGTAATTCCGCCTTCGTGGTTAATTTTTCGATCGGAATTCCCTTCAAACTTTTCCTTCAAAAATGTAATCTCAATCACACCATACATTAGTTTTCTCGCGTTTTTCTCTTGAATATTCAATTTTTTAGAGTTAAAAAGGATTCGGAGTTTTAGTCCCTTTTACTCTGTTCACAATTTTGTCCTACTCAATTTTATCATGCATTCCTATTTTTCCTTTTTCAACACACATGACAAAGATTGTGTAGGGAACAAAGTTAAAGGATAGAAAATGAGGATAGAAGATACAAATCAAGTTAAAAAAACGTGAATATTATTAATATCATAATACGAATTAAAAGATGAAAAAAACCCACCTTTGAAATTTAATGTAGTGATTATAAAAATTGAAAATAGCAAAAGTTTTATAATGATGCCTTTCTACTTAATTTTGTCATGCACAGTTAGAATCATTGTTTATAATTAGTTAAACTATACTAATTAATGTTTATTTCTCCTTTTTCCGTTTATATAATATAATTCTCTAAAATCTATTTATTTATATAGAATTTAGTTTATATAGACTTTAGATAGAATTCGAATTTCGAATACATATTGCCCTATCCTCACCATTAAATATTTCATGTATTAACTACATCATTTATGAATTTCATAGTAATAGAATTCAAATACATGTATATCCTACCGAGACAGAATCTGTAACTTGCTATCCTCTCGCCTAGCAGGCAAAGATTTACCTTCAGGGTATCTCTTCACTCTTTTTCTTTGTTTGAAAAAGAAAGAGAGAGGGGAAGTGTGGGTATTGAGAAAGCTCATTAAATGAGCAATTCAATAAGAGATCTTGCATCGAATCGCTATATCAATGCCGATTAGTAGAGAAAAAAATAAAAAAGATTGACATTTATGAAAGACAAATCAATCAAAAAATGACATGTGATACGTAGGTGCTTGTGAGTACACCATTACCAAATTTATAAGGTTGATAAGGAATTTTCAAAATTGGGAACTACATCAAATAAAAGTTACAAATTCAGGAACTAACTATTATTTAGCTCTAAGTATTCTAAATTGTATTTCATAAATTGGAATATTGAGTTATCTATTGAATTCAAATATTACACATCTTATATTTTAATTATAAATTGTTTTTTTACCAATGTCTTGCAACCTCTGTAGATTCGGGTTCGAATCACATCTGAGGTAGGTGAGATTTTTCTTTCTGTGAGCGTAATTGCGCAAACAAAATTGATAAATATACACATACTAATTGTGTTAATTACATATGAATATTGTCCAATTTTTCATAGATCAGGAAATAAACATCTCTTGCTTAGGAAAATCCTAAATAAATTTTATATGCAGATCCAGGGTGGTGAGAGAAGGGGTGGGGTTTTGCTAAAGTAAGCCCCAACCCAATTGAAAAAATGAAAACCTTTATAAATGTCAAGTGCAACATTACTCGTTATTGATGCAAGAAAATGTAGGTAGACGTAAATTAAACTAGAATCACATAAACCGAACCGAAATGGGTTAAAATTGGACAAAACTGAACCGGACCGGAACCTGCGATTCCATCTTATATAAGGTTTAGTTTTAGGTTCATGAAAATTACAAACCAAAACCAGCAGTTCTGGAACTGTTGTCTTGATATACATATATTTGAAAACATTTTTTTAACTATACAAAAAAAAATGTAAATATTACGAGTAGTACTATAAATGAAATGCCTTATTATAAACTCTTTGATTATGAGTGAGAATACATGTATATTCACTGCCTTATTTAAAGGCTCTACTCATCAAGATTGAAATTATAATTTATTAATTAAAGCGATATTCAACCAAGTCTAGCACATGCATGACTATCTTTTTAATTATAACTTTCATTAATTTAATTTTTTTAATCAAGTTGTATTATTATACAAGTAATAAATTAGTAACTTAATGTTGAAGTATAATATTTGTAATTATTTATACAAGAAATATATGTTTTTTTACATATTTAAGATAACATATTCTCTTGTAACATATACTAATTTTAACATGAATTATAACCCAAATGTTTAAAATTAACATTAATTAAAACTTAAATATCTAAAATTAAATATCTAACATATATCAAGGTTTAAAATAGAACCGCAACCGAAACTGTACCTGAACCGGGTCAAAACCTTGTCTAAACATGAACTGGTGGTTCTACCCTATATAAGGTTTAGGTTTAGGTTCATGAAAACTATGAACCGGAACAGACGATTCCAGAACCGTGGCCATGTCTAAATGGAGGTATGAAAAACGGGAATTGTAAGGGATGCTAATTAAATAGATTTAATTGTAATTTTATCCGAAACAACATTTATTTGTAATTTTATCTTATTATATTTTTGCAATTCTAACTCATACGTGAATAACATCCTAATTAACAACAAACTTCTCTCTTAATTAGTTTGAATTCCTTAACTTAAAACGATCATATTTCTCAAACTGTTACTTTTTTCGAAACGATTCTTTAGAATATATTGTTCATTTTAGTTTTATCTTTAGAACAAGATTCAACTCGATATACTTTCGAGAAAAATTGGTATAATTCATAATATACCAGTTTGCATTTTGGTATAATGTGCATTATACCAAATTTATTTATACAAAAATTTTGGTATAATGAACATCATATCAAATCGCAAACTCGTATAATACGCATTATATCACCTGAAAAAATCATGTATAAAGAAATTTGATTTAATGAACATTATACCAAAATGCAAACTTGTATAACATGAATTATATCAATTTTTGTCGAAAATATTTTTTTTATCGAAAGTATATTGAGTTGGATCTTATTTTAAAAATAAAAATAAAACAAACCAAACATTTGAAAGAAGCGTTTTGAAAAAAAAAATTAAATTGATAGATATAATCATTTTAAGTTAAGCTATTCAAACTAATTAAAAGAGAGAGGAGGTTGTTGTTAACAAGGTTGGATAAAATCTAATTATTTAAAATTTCTTACAATATAAATAATTTAACTAGATTATGCTTTCATATTCCCGTATATGTGAAAAAAGCCATGTGAAAAAATTGTGTAAAACGGCCCTCTCCACTTGGGGTTATGGCTTTGCCACATAACAAGATCAACTCATGCTATTGAATATAATTGCACATGGTTGAGGGGTATATTAAAGGGCTTTTTATATAAATACTCTATATGAGATATCAGTTTCATGGTTGCACTATGCATTTAATAAAATACCCTAATTGGATAAACTAATTAAAAAAATAAAGATTTTTCAAATTTATATGTCCCCCTCTAATTAACTACCGTATCTTCGCTAATTAATTAACACATGATTTGCGGCACATTCCATATAGAACACAATGAGCTGCAATATAGGAACAATTCTAAACGGTTCCAACCTTCTTCAACCCCCATTTCTCCATCATCATTTACCTAAAAACAAGTCCACTAATCTACAACAAGAAATCTACAAACGACGGACAAGCTGCAAAATAGGAAAACTTGTAATCGGTTTCACCCTTCTTGAACTCGATTCTCCATCAAGATCATCACCTTAACCCCAAAATCGGAAAAAAGGAACTGCAACAACAACATAAAAGATGGCGGGAGATTAGAAACCGATCAGAGATTTCTTCATGAAGTAAGTTTTCTGTTTTGAGATTATTTCGAAAGTATATAGTGTATATGGGTTTGAAATTCATTCACTAAATTCCCGTTGTCAGATTATACTATTTGGGGTTTCTTAGGTACTAAATCTCATAAAATCACATTTTTTTGGAAATTGTATGGTTTATATGGTTGGGATTCCCATTAATTGTGGTAAAAATCGAGATTCAGACCATGATTTTGATTCTAAATATGATTTTTTAGAAAGTTTATGGTTTAAATGGTTGGAATTCGATTAAGATGTTTAATCAGAATTTGAATCTAGGGTTTATGAAAATGATTTTTGAAAATGTGTATGGGTTTGGCTACTGTTGTGTGGTTGTTTTTGTATAATGTGTATAGTTCATTTTGATAATATGTATAAGTTGGGCTACTGTTGTATGGTTATAATTTTATATGTATAGTTTTATAGTTATTGATTGTATGGATTTATCGTCAATTTGTATATATTGTATTGCATGCGTTTGATGCTTACATTTTTTTTATCATTTATAACAGATTTGAACAAGAAGAAGATGAAGACCAGACATTCTGCAAGAAACACCACCCGGACACAACATTCAAATGTAAATTGTGTATGGTTGTGTAGGTTTGGCTACTGTTGTATGGTTATACGCATATAATGCTTATAGTTTATTTTGATGTGTATGGGTTTGGCTAGTCTTGTATGGTTGTAATTATATAATGAGTATAGTTCATTTTGATGTGTATGGATTTTGCTACTATTGTATGTTTGTAATTGTATAATGTGAATAGTTCATTTTGATAATGTGTATTGGTTTGGCTACTTGTATAAAGAAAGTACAATTGAGGAAGAACAATCTTTGCTGATAAGGGAGAATCTTATAAAATAAAAAAACTAACATAATAAATGTTATTACAAAGGAAGAAACGGTTGTAATTAAAAAACTGTCATAATAAACATTAATTAAAAAGGAAGAAACGATTGTAATTAAAACACTTTAAATACAATATTTGCTGATAAGGGAGAATCTTACAAAATAAAAAATTGTCATAATAAACATTAATCAGAAAGGAAGAAACGATTGTAATTAAAATACTTTAAAAAAGTATTAACAATTTAATAAAGGATTATTTTATTGAAAGAAATATTAAAAGGGGTAGTTAAATAAAAAGGTTTCAAATTGTGTATTTCATTAAAGTGAAATTTCATATGAGGTAAAAATCACAATTTCTCTATAATTAAAAGATAATTTACAAATATTTTCTAAATCGTATATTCCAAACACAAATGAAAAAAGTTCATTTAAATTTGTTTGTTTAAAACAATTAATTCATTTCCAAGTGACTTGATGCTAAAAATGAGGAATTAATTTTTTTTTTTTTTTTCATTTTGTTCTCTATAAAGAGTATATTTACGAATTCCACTTAATTTGGCACAATTTAAATTTTATAGAATATTAATATTTTTCACTGAAAGTCTTTGCAGATGAATTAATGGAGGGAAACTTACATAAAAGGTATATTTTCTCACACTAATTTTGGTTAAAATTTGATCATTTACGCATTTATCCATCAAGTTTACCAATTACAACTATGCTGTCTTTTTGAGAATTTGTCAAAACAAAACATGTGATTTGACATGTTTCTTTAAATTTCTTTTGCATGTATCTCTCGAACTGCTTATTTTCTTACACGTCGCTTTAGTATATTTTGATCGTCTCATTTTTATTCTTGAAATATCATTCATTTGTAATATATTTTTCAATTATTCAATATTTACTAACAATCTGCTAGAATCATAGTAAATAACTGTTAGAAATCTTATATTTATCGGAAATTTGTTCAATCTGTTAGAAGTTTAGTAGAAACCTGGTATATGTCTAATAATGATTCCAATACTAGGTTTTTACCGGGTTTCTACTAATTTATCATGAATATAATATATGTAAGGTAAATGCAAAACGTTTGTCCCTAAAACATAATGTATTAGAAATTTATTGGAAACATAGTAAAAAGTTATTAAGTAACTTAAATGAGTCTTAACTATCAACAAAATGGACAAAAGGAGATATCTCGTAGAAATATAAGGATTCTAATATATGTAAGGTGAATGCAAAATGTTTGTCTATAAACACAAATTGTTAAAAATCTATAAAAAAACTTAATAAAAGGTTATTAAGTAGTTCAAAATGATTCATAAATATCAATAAAAATTCACAAAGGTGATTTCTTATAAAATTATAAAGAATCTAACAGAGATCTAGCCGTATTCTAATATAAGTAAGGTAAATGCAAAATGTTTGTCTAAAAAACACAATATGTTAGAAATCTATTAAGATCCTAATAAAAGGTTATTAAGTGGCTAAAATAAATCATAAATATCAATAAAATTGCACAATATGGGTCAAAATTATAAAGAATCTAACTGCATTCTAATATATATTCAAATATATATGTGGGGTTAATGAAAATGTTTGTCTAAAAGATATGATTTCTTAGAAATATATTAGATACCTAGTAAAAGGTAATTAAGTAGCTCAAATGAGTCTTAAAACTCAACAAAAAAATTGCACAAAAAGGGACACAGACTTTCTAATAACATAAATCTAATTAGATTCTAATAAAAGTTAAGGGAGTCTAATTGATATTTAACAAAGGCTTGATGCATCAAAAGTTACGCCAACTTATCTAAAAAACCTCGTGCCCCCTTGAGCTTTGAAAACGTCCTCGCAACTACCTCAATTTCAAAAAAGTGTGCCTTTGTACTCCCTCCATCCTATAGGGCATCCTACATGGCATGTGTTGAATTTTTTAACAAGTGGTTGGCCAAAATTGAAAAAAGAACAAAAAGTTTTTAAAAAAAAATACTCACATTTTCGTCTTCTTCCTTTTGATTTTTATAAATCCTTTTATGATTTGCAGACAGATGTTTCTTGCCTGTGCATTGTCATCAAGAATTATTTTAGAATTGTTATGATTAAACATCAAAGCTATCAGTTGATGCCCTTTTTATGAGAACCTCTTAATTAGTTCAAATGCAGTGAAAGAATGATGTAGAAGTAAATTCGAATTAAACAGAAAATATTAGTGTGGTGAGATAACTCAGCAAGAACAAAAATGCCTACCATCACCGACAGACAAAGGTACACAGTCTGGATATTCAAAAGCTTTCCCAATTTCGAAAACCCATTTTCGTTTAGATTTGCGGCATTATTTTGTTGAAATTTGTAGATTGAAGGCCAGGTATTGACGTTTGTGTAATAAACTCGTTAATTATAATTTAATTGCTTTCCGGGGAAATTAATTTTCCCCTGGATATCACGAATGTTCCAAAGAAGTAAGATAGAAGGAAAATATATCCAAAGATGATGATGTTTGGTAACATTGGATTCTCGAAATTGTTCTTCATAATTAAATTTGAGATATTGAATTTGAAGGTGTTGAACTTGTATAATTGGAGAATTAAAACAAAGATTTGATTGATTTATTATATAATTGTTTGTTGTAGAAGATGGTAAAAATGAAAAGGAAACATTATCAGGGACTTGATTAAACTTTTTCCAAAGTTTTTTTATTTTTAAAATAATATATATCACGTGTCAAGTTATGATTTGTTTGACATTTCTAACTTGACACGTGGCAGAGAGTATAGTACACCTCCTCGACTGAGAGTGGTTTAGAGGGATCAAGGGATTTAAGAGCTGCACTTTTTCGAAGTTGAGGTAATTGCGGGGACGTTTTCAAAATTCAGGGGAGCACGAGGTTTTTTAAGATAAGTTGGAGTATCTTTTAATGCATTAAGCCTTTAACAAAGTTCTAACATATGTAAAATACAAATGCATAATATTTGCAATCAGCTAAAAACCAACAAATAAAATAACAAAATCTGATATTCGAAGTTGTTTTTGCAGGAGTTTAAAGGTCCAATGCTCGTCCTTGCTCAAAACCTGGGTCAAAATTAAAGCTCCAGTATTCAACAGTGTAAGCTTCATATCAATTATTTATTTGGAAACGTAACCGTACAATATCATAAAATACTGCAAAAGCACAACCTAATACATAATCATCCAAAGGCTTGGTTGAACCATTGTCGAACCTTTCATTTTGAATCTTGTATCCATGCTTTCGCTTCTCATCATAACCGAAGATACCTAAATCATTGCAACTCTAATGCTATAATTATATGATGCCTCCGTAATTACAAACAAGCAAATCGATAATAAAAAATGATCAATTTGTCATCAATCGTTCAAAACCAAATTGAATATAAGAAAGAAGATTTGATTCTCTAAGATAGAGAAATCCTAATGGTTAGTCACTAGAGAAGGAAAGTGAAAGTTTGAGCTAATAATGAAGGGGATGAGAAATGATCTCCAAAATCAATATTTTTTAGTGGTTTTGATCATCATTAGTACACGAACTATTTCCTTTTAGGTTAAAAATCATCAATAGTACAGTAGAACCTTAATAAAGTAATATTCGATAAACTAATATTCTCGCTAAATAAATATTTTTCTCTGGTCCCGACTTAGGTCAGTTATATTAAACTAATATCTCATTAAATGCATTAGATAATAATTAAAAATAAAGTATTAAAGGCACATAAAAAATATAAAGTAATAATTATTATAATAAATTCAGAATTTATATATATTTCTACACCAAAAATACAAGGCCAATAATTATTTCTTCTTAAAATATGAATCTATAGTTGATTATTTTTTCTTCTCACCAAAACCAAAGGTAATCTGATCCTTAACTTTTTGAAGAGCAAACACAAATTCCGGAATATTTTGTTCATGTTATACCAAAGGCAATTTGATCCTTAACTCTGCTGACCTTTTAATAGTGTGTGATATTGTTGATTGACTAATACTCAAATTAAACTTTTATTTCACCCATGCTTGCAAATCTTTTTGGCTAACAGTTGGATTATCTTTCTTATACACACAAATTGCATTTCTTATTTTATCGGTTAAAGATGATTTTCGTATGCATTTCAAATGATGATCGGAAGACATTATCTTGGACTATGGTTTAAACATTTAGCATTTTTCTTTTATAGTTTACATAAAATCTCTTCCTATTCTATATACATAAATACAATTACATATATACAATACATTGCACTAAATTTTCTTACATTTCCAAGGTTTGAATACAATAATAAATAAGCAAATATTACACTTTTTAGTTTTCTTATGTATATGCATAAACTAATTAATTTTTATTAAAATTTTTAATTCAAGTATCTTTTTTCTTTCTTTCCTATAACACATACTATAAAATACTCTCTAAAATAATAAATATTTATTTATCGATAAATGAATATTTTATACATTTATCGATAAATTAATAATCTCGACAAATGAATACTTTTTCCCGGTCCCAAGCATATGCATTTATAGAGATTTTACTGTACGCGAACTTTGATTTCACTAACATAATGATACACAAAATTCAAAACTTGACATAATGGTATATCAACTTAACCTTTACTAACATTATGGTCAAAACAATCATTAACTACCCAAATTAACCTCTAACTTTCTTAATTTCCATTTTTACCCTTTCTCCATCCCTTTGAAATCAAGTCCTGCTTTTTAGCCAAGGAAAGGCTTATGCTTGAATGCTAATTTGGTAATCCATCTCTCATTCCTATGTAAATTGATTCAACAGTTAAGACATGACAAAACCATCCCAAATATTAAAAAATGATTTTTAGATACCCTTTGTTCTCCATCTTCAACAATGGCTTCAATTGTTCATATACCAGTTTAAATCTACCTTATTTCTTTTATCTTCTTCTGCTACATGGCATGATTTTTCGATAGTGTTAAATCTTATACAATATATGATTCAAGATCTTTAGTAGTTGAATTCAATAATCCTTCATTGTTGGAAATTTAGAGTTATTTCAAAAGATTTTTTGTAATAGTTTATATACTAGTAAATAATTTTATTGAGAAAATTATTTTTACTAGTTTATAATATTACTGCATGTTATATAAGTTATATAATTATTTTAAAGTTTATGTTACTGTTTTTTTTTATTAAGTAACTATGATGAATGAGTTTTATTATTTATAACTAAATTAAATTTGCATCAATTACAAAAATAAACCAGTAGACGTTTTACATTTATTTAGCTATTACAATGCTATTATAATTTGTAACA
>CATIWQ010321947.1:0-17166 GCA_949673415.1 Euphorbia schlechtendalii | reverse complement strand
TATTTAAAAAAAATTAAGTGTTATTAATAATCATTATAAACAAAATTATTAATCAACTAACAAATAGTAAAACAATAACTATTTATTTATTTATTCAAATATAAAAGTAAAAATAATAATATGATAAATTTTTTTAATATTACATCCATACTCTAAAAATGGTGTAAGGGATGTGTTACTCTATATTTGAGTAATTCATCCATTCTTTATTTTTTTGAGTAAAAATAGAGAATTTCATTGGAGTGCAACCCTACTTCATATATAACAATTATTTTAAATATGGAGTATGATAAGACTTGCGTTGAATTCACCATGTATTCGATGAGCCAAAAGTAGTACAACTGAGATAACGATACACATAAAAATGATCTAATAATTGGGTAAACTTACCCTAAACATCCATTTGTCTCATGAACTTTCAAAATTTTTATATAATCCCATGAATTTGCATACAATGCTCAAGTTTGTTCACTCAATACCAAATGTTATCTTCTGGTTCGAGATAGAAAAATAAAAAAATGATATATTTTAAAAATCAAATAATCAGAAATTGATATGTGACATTAAATGTGGGTTTCATACGATGCACTTTTTTTAAAGTTGAGAGGAAAAAACATGTTTAAAGACAACTCTAAAGGCTTGATGCATTCAGGCTAAAATTTTTTTGTATAAATTGTTGTTAGTTGATTTTTCCTTTTTCTTCTTGATATTAGAGTATCTTCAACCCCACTTTAAATGTGGGGTTTGAAGTTGGAAATAGAGCAAAAATTTTCAATCTAACTTCATTTTCAATTTCGTATTTTGAAGTATGAACAATACTACTTCAAACTTCAATTCTTTTAATTTTTTTTATTTTTAAAAAAATCTGAAGCTTTGAATATATATTTCATAAAAAATCTACTTTATTTTATTTTTTGAAAAATTATTGTTACTTTATATTCATAGTTTATAGTTTGAAGTATAGTTTGAGGTAGAAGGTTAGAGAAAAAACACTAGACCAACTTCAAATTATAAAACAATATACAAGTTGAAGTGAAAAATTAGGATGTAATGTTGAAAATGCCTATTCATACATTATAAAAAACCTTCAAATTATAAAACAATATAAAAGTTGAAGTGAAAAATTAGGATGTAAGGTTGAAAATGCCATTATAAAAAACCTAAACATATGTTGATGTGCGGGGTGTATAGCAAGAATGGTGAGAATAATTAAAGAGCCATAAATTCGGTATCTAAAGTCAATGAATTTGGGCACCATGTTTTAAATTTGAAAGGGCTCCCCCGCATGCATTTCCCCTTTTTTATTTATTTACTATGCCCGATGACTTTTCAAACAATCTCTTGATCAATGGACAGTAAATATGTGGGGAAATTCACTGACATGACATAGTAGCATTTAAAACAAGGGAATCCAATTAAAACACCGCAAATACAAATTCGAACTACAACGTTGAAGTTGATCGAGCGTAGGTAAAAAAAAAAAGAACTCGAACTCACAAGATCCAAAAGTACGGAAATTAACCAGCAAATATTCAAACTTACTTGGCTTTTCAGATCTTTGTCCCGGCAAAGAAATTAATAAAGAAAGTTCAGTTTTCACTTTCAATTTTCAAATTCACCTCTTTTTCTCTTCGCAGCGTTATCTCGGAGAAGACACACATTCTCTCTCTCTTTCTCTTTCAATCTTCTTCGCTATGCCACCTACTGATGCAGACTTGGATCTCAGAGTACGATCTCGATTCTTCTTCTTCTTGTTCTTCTTCTTCTTCTTCTTCTTCATTTCTACAATGTTGTTAACTCTCGATTCTAACTCTCTTTTTGTCACTGTTGTTTTCTACACAGTCGTCTGCCACTTCCGTCCACTCGATTGGGTTAGTTCTTCGATTTCCGTACTTATTTTTTATTTTGATTGTGCGTTGCAATTTGATCAGTGATCTTTTTTTTTTTAGTGATTTTCTGATTGGATTCTGATAATGTTGTTTTTTTTGATAATTTTGAGCTTCATCCGAGTTAGGGTTTTGATTTGTGGTACAGAGATTATACATTTGCTGATGTGAGTAACCTTGACCATTGTGCGAAGTACTTAAATCAGACTCTCGTTACATTTGGTTTCCCTGCTTCCCTCGACCTCTTTGCTAATGATCCAGTGCGTAATCCTCCATCTTGAAGTTTTTTTTTTGGTTTTGGTTATTTTTATGTTTGGAATTAATTGTTTCAGTTTCTTTAGGTTTCAGTTGCTCGGACCTGCAATTGCTTGTACTCATTGCTTCAACAAAGACAGCGTGACATTGAATTCCGTGAATCTTCTAATGAGCAGAGACAGAGGTTCTTTTGTTATTCTAAATAGCTTGTTACTCGTATTGATGGGAACATAAACGATTTCTTTGCTCCGATACATGAATTCAAATTGAAATTAGTTGTAGAGGAATTGAGCTTTGTTGCTATTTTTTGTTTCTTCTTCTCGAGTTTAAGATGCATGTTGAGCTCATTACTTACGAGATTTTGCTAGTGATTATCCACTAGTTGTTGCAGCTGTACTAATTTCTGCACTTGCTAGAAAGCATTGGCACTATTTTCAGTATTTTGAGAATGATCAGTTTCAGTTTCAGGTCTTTCTCTAATCTTCAATAATTCTAATTTGCATTGTTTCGATATCCAGACTACTCTCAGATATTTCAAGGTTGGAGGCCAAAGTTGAGAGGCTTGAGGCCCAATTAGAAGCCAAAGATAGGGAAATAGCAACAATCACTCGAATGGTTAGGTCCTTGTAATTAAGATGTAAAGTTGATTTAGCTTGAAACTTATTCTGCTTGCTAATGCTTGTTGAGCTATCATAATGAAATAGGAAGCTAAAGCTAAAGCAGCTTTTAAGGCACAAATTGAAAAACTTCAACAGGAGCGAGATGAATTCCAAAGAATGGTTATTGGTAATCAGGTTGGGACATTTTGATATATGTTTGTTTGCTGCTTTTTTTTGTGATTGGATAGAATATACTGATCATAACAAACGCTGTTTGATACATTGATGTGCTAAAGCAAGTGAGGACTCAACAAATACATGAGATGAAGAAAAAGGAAAAGGAGTACATAAAACTGCAGGTATGTTATTTTTATAAGCTCTTAATAAATGTGACAAAATTATTCTATTTATTACCATTTTGATAGAATTCATCTATGTTACTTCCAAGCATATCATAAGAAGAGGGAAGTAAATACATGTAGTCTGAGCTGATCCCACAAAATAATCTGTGTGTTACTCGACAGAAGCACTTGAACACTTATTAAACATTGATCAGGCAGTCTAGCTCACTTGCACAATATTTACTATAGTCCAACATTAATTTAATTGAAATTGGCAATGGTTTGGATTTAATTTGATCAGCATACTTTTGTTGAATAGAATAGAAATAAATATAGAGATGAACAAAAGAAACTTGTCATGATAACCAAAAGCATTCTAGGAAAACTTACCTTTCTTCAACTAAAGCTAGTAGCCAAAATCGCAAAATTAATTTCTACTTCATACCTTGCACACCTGTGAATAGGCATAGTAATTAAAGACACAAGGCACACTAAGATGCATGGTCTTGACCCTCGCCTCAAGGCGAGCTGCACACATTTTAGATGTGAGATGCACCTTTTTTTTTTTGTTACAACTTTTGAAATTTTCTATCTTTTTCTATGTTTTAGTTGATGGCAATGGCATTTAATTAGTTTGTTTTCAACATCAAATCATTGGTTATAATGCTATTACCTCAAATCTTTCATTTTGTTTCCACAATTGTATTTGAAGATAAAGTAACATCAACACAATAAATGCAAACCTATTCTGTTTTGAAAGTTGTATTTAAAAACAATGTAACAACGTTATAATTAATGAATATTAGTATTTTGTCAACTTCAATTAAATCTTTCCATTCTAGAACTCATTGATTATTAAAGTTTGCTCTCTAGAATAACATTAAATGTCCTAAACAAGTTATCTTTTGATAGATTTAAAATGTTTTAATAGAAAGATGTGTCTTGGCTTACTCTTCAAGTCGCCCCTAGGCGCAGAAAATACAATCCTTTGATCTGCCACCTCGATTGGGGTATGTGAGGTGCTGGAAACATGCCCTTCTGAGGCGCCCTCCCAATAACTATGACACCTGCACCAATATAACAATCTTCTTAAACTTTTCCCCAAGATTAAGGCTCTGTTCTTTTGGAATGAATGGATCTAAGCTGGAATTCAATGTTAATTATAAATGTCTGTAACTCTACTAAGTGGAGCTGAATTGCAGCCAAAGGTGTGGGCCTAACTCTCCTACTTATACAATCCTAATCTTGAGCCCTGGCACCAATTGAGCTAAAATTGGTCTGTAATGCAAATCTATAACACATTGAACTAAATTTTGTATATATTATTGTAATATTACATTTAGCAAAATACTAATATCCATTAATTGTGGAACTTATCAATATTTTGTATATTTTTCAGTATTTTGTATGCTGAAAAATATTCATGCAGGAGTATTAGAGGTGCATCTCATAAAATATATAAAATGACATCAATATTTAAGTTACAACAATATATAAATTATATTGAATTTAACAAAATACTAATATTCATTAATTATATTTTGTAACTTCCAATAATATAATAATATAACTTAAGCATAGATCCTCCAGATGCCTCACAACGGAGCATTATCCAGTATTTTGTTAATGAATATTTCATGCAGGAGTACTGAAACTGGTGTACAAAATACATTATTCTTATATATATTGTTGTAATATTACATTTACCATTAAACAGTTAAAGAGTAGGAACTTATCACATGACTGATCGAAAGATAACATTGGAAAATGTTTAGAATCTTCATAATTAAATGCTCAAGTTTCGTTTCAAATATTTATTATATGGTTGAACTCTTTTATGTAAGATTCTAGTAGTCTATCAATTTAAGTGCGTGTGAACATTAATATATTTCTCCTTAGCTTTGTCAGTGTATGATATTGTGTACATCATCCTAAACAGCATATTTGCTAATGAACTGAACGTAAATTTTCTGAATCTTATCTTGACTTGGCTGCCTGTGAGTAAGAGTAGTCATCATTGTACATGGCTAAGATGCAATTATATTTCTTGTATATTTCCAGGAAAGGCTTAATCAAGTATTGATGGAGAAAAAGAAAGAATCAAGATCAGGCATGGAGATAATGAATCTGCTTCAGGTACTAGTTGGATTAGCATAATTTTAAATTTCATTTTGTTTATATGCTTTCTTGCAAATTTCCATTTCTATCCCTGTGATGACTTTTTATGACATTTACAGAAAGAAGGCAGGCAGCGTGGCACATGGAATGGGAAGAAGACTGATAATGATTTCTATAAGAAAATAGTATGTACGCTCTATGATGGTTGGATTAAAATTTTTTGGTCATGAGAGAGTTATGATTGTGACATTCTGTTGACAGGTGGATGCCTATGAAGCGAAAAATCAAGAATTGATGTCAGAAAATGCTGATTTGAGGGCATCGTTGCGATCAATGCAGGTTTGTCTCTAATTTCACTGCTGTTGGTCATACTTATCCAGTACCTGGCTTATTCTGCTGCATTTAATAAGATTGCAGTTGTACACATGCTTGATTAGTAATGACATGTATGTCTGTTGTACTTGTGGTTTTAGTTACCAAGTGGTAGGTCTCTTTGTTGCAAACTTGCAATATAAATAAGTTCGACCAAATTTTAGAAATGTCCTCATGTAATCAGGTAAAAAGGCTATGTGCTTCTTTTTATTTCTTTGTCTGAGATGCAAGCTCTTCACATTGTTGCTTTTGCAGTCCTCTATGGATGAAACGTGATTTATGCATTTGAATATTGATGAGTTGTAGTTTCACTGATAAGGGTTTTAGCTGTTGAGTTTTTTAGTTCATACCAAACAGCTTTAAGGACATAGTTTTCAATTCTACTGTTAAAACAGCATATTACACCAATACTCTTGCAAGAGCAGGCTAACGCTTATCATTATAGTATTGGAATACTTAAGATCCATATTATCATATTCACATAAGTATGTGAAAGAACGTCTAGATGGTAATTTGCCTTGAGTACTAATTTGTATAGGAATATTGATGGTTCTTCTGCATGAACTTTTCTGGACTTCAATGAATCTTCATGAAAATAATGTATGTTTACTTTGCCTATAATAAGTTGTTTGGTAATCTGTTACATCCTCATGCTAATAAAATGCTGTTGCTTGGACAACATCACGGCAGTTTCCTAACATACCCTCTTTCTGCGGACCAGATTTCATTGGAGTTACTTGCTTAGCTTTGCTTATTTATGTAGGACAAAAACTATCAGCATTACTTCAGTAATTTTTGTTAACTAGTTCTCTTATAAGAAAACATAAAGCGCGGCAGTGTCTATTGTACTTCAAGGTTAAATGGTACAACAAAGAATGTGATTCAGATGCATGCTGGTGTAAGATGTAGATATGGAATGAGATTCAAACTTCCCATTTCCATGAGTGAATTCGGCAGCCCTTGTGTAACTAGTGCTATCCAGCTGGATTCAAATGATTATCAATAATAATGGTCTATTATAAAGATATTTTTTATCTTCTGGTAGTCAGGGAAAATTTAGTGTACAAATGTTGAAAACTGAAAAAGTTTAAAGGAATAAAAGAAGGCTCATAGATCTGTGAGACTATGTCTGCATATATATATTCTTGAAGTATGTGGTCTTATATAATTGCTGTTTTTGTCTTGCTAGTTTTGAAGTATATAGAATATTACATTGACAATGTACGCTATCTAATCTTCTATTTATGTATTTTGCAATGTTTATGTGGGGCCATCTTTAATGTATTGTCAAAACAATGGTATGTGTCAAGAAACTTCATATTTGATGTTCATGAGAATATATTGTAATGTCCTAAGCTTGGGTTACAGGTAGATATGCGTGATTTTATAAATGCTCCAAATGTTTCAGCCAAGCAGTCAGTGGCGAATGAAAGACCAGAAACTGACTGCTTACAATCTCCTTTAGGTGGAAGAACGGTATGCTGTTTCCTTCTTGTTTTTTAAAGGGCTGAATACATGGGGAGCCCTTGAACCCCCCCACCCCCCCGGGAACTTTCAAAAGATCCTAATAACACCCTGAGTACTTATTGATTTACCGCAAGTTCAGGAGGGGAAATGGTGTCTGGGATATGTTCAGGGGGCTCTTAATGCATTAAGCCTTTTTAAAGAGACTGGTTCTATATGTGATCAATGAGTACTTAGTGATTTACAGGATGTATTTGACCTCCCCTTCCACATGGCAAGAGATCAAATTGAGGAAAACCTCCGAGCTAAGATGGCTTCTATAAAGGTACAATTGACGTCATTTTGTCATCCCTGGTAATGAACAATCCTAGACACAGCAACTGACTTCTGTGTGTTTTTTAATTTTGAAGGAACGGATGTTTCAGTTACAAGATGCACAGAAAGGAGCAGAAGTCACTTCTGAAGCAACAGAAAGAGAGCTTGAACTCGAAGCTCAGCTTGTTGAGGCTAGAAGTATTATCCAGGAGCAGGTACATTAACTTCTGCATTTCTGGCATAGTTGTTGAGAGCGCAAAGTGCACGGTCTTGATTCTCGCTTTTACACAAAGCACAAAAAAAAAGCATTCGCTTCGGAAAAAACACACTATTATAAATTCATCCACAATATTGTAAGTTTAGAAAATATATAAAACATAGCAACTTAAAACTAATGGATATTAAAAATATCACATGTCAATAGTCCACAACCATAAAAAAGTCCACAAATTCTAACTGTTTGCGCTTTTTTTCCAAAGTGCTCGCTTTTTAGCGCTTGGCGCACCCCCAGCGCTCTGTGATTAACAGAAGCACACAGGGTGCGCTTTTGACAACTATGATTTCTAGCGCATAATTTCTTATTCGCAACCTGTGTTAGATAGGTGCTAAGAGTAAAAGGGTAGAATTGTAATTAGATAAGCAGATTTGGGTTTAGGGTTCTAGGGGATACTATATATAAAGAGAGTAAAGTGAGAGTAATACGCAGTTTTTTGGGTATTCTATTTTGGGTCTCAACATTGTTGGGAAGGGGTATATCCCTGTGGGGGAGCATTGCTCTGTGTTTTTGTTCTTATTCGCTAGATTACTGTTTAGGCTGCAATCCTTCATTTAGTTATATATATTTCAGTTCTATTTCCTATTTTAAGCAATCCTATATCCATTCTCTATCAACCTCTCTAGATTGCATGAACTATTCTGTTTCGTTTCTGCTGATTTATTGGGTTGGGGTTAATCCCACTGTTATTGGACTTGCTAAATTTTTGAAACAAATAACTATTTTTGGTTCTTGTGGAGTCTGACTATGTTAACTGGGTAGAGAAATTTTTAATATTGATTTACAATTAAAACTAGTTGTTGGCTTTGAACCGCCAGCCTATTGAATATTGCTAATATTTACCAAAGAAATTGCAAGGGAAACAATATCGAAGTGATATCTAAATCTGATATTATACGAATACAAATTAAAATTTAGAAACAGTAGTTTATACATGACAAGTATGTTTTTGAAGAAATTGTAATGGACCTGTTTTTCTACTAGTTTGTTCATATTGACTAATAATGCCACTATATAGTTCCATCTTTTATCTTGTTCTTAGCCAATTTGACTACCCTCAACAAGTTTGTTGACTAACAGTGTTGACCTCCTTATAATTTGTTGTTTTTTATTATTCATTTTTTTTTGAGATAATTAACAATATAAGTGCTTATTCTCAGGCCTCCATAATGTCTAAACGTCTTGCTCAGTCTGATAGGCCAAGGTATTCTCAAATTCATTCTTTCCAATTATGTATCATTTAGATGTTTGTATTAACGATTCCGAAACTGAACTTATTTTTAATTATTTGACAGGGAACCTATACCTATGATCTCTTCACCAACCGAGGTATTTTATAACTCAACCTTTCGCTTCATTTTAATCCTTGAGAAAAGGGGAAAGTTCAAGTTCAAGTTCTTTTTTCTTTTTTTCTTTTTAGTAGAAATAGAAACACACTTTTCATGACCCGATTATGTGTTTCCTTGTCTGGTTAGCCTTGACAAAATATACTAATTTAACCTGTTTTTTAGAAGTTAATTTCGGATTCTTCATTCATATAACTGGACTTCGTGTGCTTATTGGTTCTGATTAAACAGCAAAGTTGGCATATATGCTTAAAAATTGCAACTAAGTTAATATTCATACATATTAACGAGGCAAAAAGGTAATAATGGCCTCAATACTAGCCAAAACGTCGACTTCTGGACTTGGCTAAATGCAATAAGACCCTCTGAATTTGACAACTTTTTTTTTTGAACTTTCAAAAGTTCCACTTAGCCTCCTGAACTTGGTAAAATTGTATCAGTTTACCATTTTAATGTCACGTGTCATACAATGGTTTGTTTGACTTTTTTAAAGATGCTATTTTTCTGATTATTCCATCTCCAATTAGAAGTTGACCCGTGATTTTGAGTGGATGAACTGGTGCACTTTTGCCAAGTTTAGGGAGTTAAAAAGGAAATTTTTGCCAAATTTAAGGAGGTAAAGGAAACTTTGAAAAGTTGACATTTGGCAAAAGTTGCAAAGTTTAGGGGGTGTTAGACGCTGGGGCCCCTAGACTTTGTTCTGGTTTATTGATTTACATCCTTGACCTTTTAATTTGGGTTAAATTATCCTGACCAACTTTACCTTGGTCACCAGGGAGTATGATAATATTATATCATCGGCTTGATGGTATATATTTGGGAAATAGAGATAATTGAAGATGGCTTTGTTTATCTGACGGTTGAAATTGTAACACTTGTATAATCCTGTTCCCCCCTATCGATCGATCTATCGTAGTATGCTTACCTACTTTGTAAAACTTTTAGTAGCAAGATGTAGTTTTAATGTCCTTATCTTAGTTGTATACTCCTCATAGTTGCCTCTATCCAAGTATTATCATTTTAATATCCTTTGATGCTTTCTGAATCAGTATTTCATATATATATATATATATATATATATATATATATATATATATATGTGTGAGAGTATTTCATCTATATTAGCGACATGAAATAAGTTGATATTGGTCTTTTAAATATAACATTAGATATTCGATAATTTAATATTTATTTGTGGCTTGATGGCCAAATATAAACTTATAGGGACAAAATTGGGGTTTTTTTTCCCGTATGTTGTAATGCAACAAAAACTGGAGAGAACGACTTCAAAATGGCATAATTACTGTAAATAATAATTAATTTACCTATAATGAACTTTGAAATGGCTAACCCCATTTTTAATTTTTTAAATCGAATTTCAATGTATTTGTTTCAATTAAAACTGTTTTTTTAATGAACTAGAAAAAAAATGCTCGTCTACAAATTGTAGTTATAATTTCGAATAAAATATGAATTATTAAATATTATAATAAACATATTAAGATAAAAAAAATATAATGTTTACATAAGAAAAAAATTGTATTAAAACTAAAATAAATAAATTAATCTGTCTTGATCCAATACTTACGGGACCCTTATTTTTTTGCGATTTATACTAAATTTTGATTGTTTGTAAACAAATTTCTTGCATGAAGCTCAGGATCAAGACTTTCATGGTGGGAATACATTGATGTACAATGGTATTGCAAATTTAGCCTACTTCATTGGTTAAATAAATGTTTATAAATACGATAAAAATTGATGTATTGAAAAAGATGTTAACCACCACATAAATAGAAAAATCGGACTAAGCGTGCCTAGGTAGTAATAAATCGAACAAATAAATGGTATAATACAAATCTATAAAATTGGGTTGCAAGATCTAGACTGGGATTTGGTTGAACTTGTAAAATAGTAAAATTTAACGAACATAGCAAAACTCTTTTGTTGGAAGCTCGATTAGGCTCTCCAGGCTCGAGCTCGATTAGGATCGCTAGGCTCGAGGTAGGCTCTCGAGCTTGACAAAGCTCGAGTTCGGCTTGAGGTCGTTAAAAGTTAGCATACATAGCTCGAGCTCGGAAAAGCTCGGCTCAGTTCGTTTACAGTCAGTTGTCATAAAGTAAACCTAACAATTTAACTTGAATCTTGGAGAATAAATAAATCGAAAAGCAATTATGAATTATAAAAAAGTTGAAAATAAATACAGAGAAAATTGGCAAAATAATATGGTCCAACCACATTGGCTACAGCCTTCTAAAAATCATGATAGTTGGACAATTTGTGTCCATATATATTGTCTATTCTTTTATGGGGGAATATAAGGGAATACCAAAAAAACACTTTACATAAAAATAATCATATTTTATGTTTTTATATCATAATTTTTTTTATGTTTTTGTGTTAAAAAAGTTTTCATATTTTTTTTATCAACTTCTTTCTAATATCTGGTACAAGACCTCTTATATTAGTGAAGGTCATGTACATGTACATTGTATATGAAGGGTCAAGGCCTTTATACATGTTATTATTCATTAATTTCATAATTACTTTTGAAATACCCGTAAAAATTATCGTTCGAAAGACTTATACCTGGTATAAAACGATTTGTCATAAACAAAACTTTGACATGAAGTATAAGAAAAACTATGTAAAAACAAAAATATGAAAAAAAAACAAAAAACAAAAGTTTTAATTATGTAAAATATGATTTTGTTTTCATGTAAAATTAAATTTAAATTCAGTACATTTCCATAAAAAAACCCTTGTTTTATAAGGTTGGAATTACGCCAAAATAATATGGGCATTTCCATTGCGGAATTTTGTAATAATGCAACACAGAACAAATAACTCCCTTATGTTTGGAGCTCATTTTTCCACAAAAATAAAAAAGCAACAATTAGATATTACTAGGGCTCAATAGTGGCTGACTGTGCCCTTACAGTACCTTTAAAAGATATAGAACTTTTAAGAAATTTTCTTGAATGGGCTTTCGTATAAATTTAAAATAAAAACTTGAAATGACAATGTTTATTTAATATTTAGGGCAAATTTTAAAACAATTCTATGTCATTTCACTTATTGGTAAAATCAGATTCGAGAAATTTTAATACTAAAGGAGATACGAGGTTTATAACCATTAACAAATCGGGATTTCATTAACACCGTTGGAAAATTTAATTTTCATTCCCTCCTTCATCTTCTCAAACCTTAAAATCAAATTATGAACACTTTCACTCAATTCTCTTCCTGCTTTTAGCTTCTTCTACCGTAAAATTTGTTGTTCTTCGCCGTCAACCTATCCCCGCCTGGTATTGTGGCACCGGTTCCGTCTAATTTATAGTAACAATATTGAAGCCGGCAGCGTCGTGGATGAGGATGACGAAACTGGAATGAGTTTGCATAATTTCTTTGAAGCTAGAGCTATGATTTTGTTCTTTTGATTTGAAGCTAGAATTATGCTTCCTGAAATTACATGAATCTTTTGTGGAAACAGACTTTTAGTTACAAGGGCGGAAGTGACAAACAAGAGATGGGAAAGCAGTTAATAAGTTTTATGTTGATGATAAATGCATCGATTCAATTAGGCAAGTAATCGACCTGTTAATTCTGGATTGGTTAGGTCCTATATTTCAGTTTCTCTAATTTCTGTGTATAATTGCAATGTGCTTTCTTCTTTTGAAGGCTTAATCCTACAGATTAGCAACGCAATTGCCCTCATTTCTGTGAAATTGATTGAATTATTTCACTTGCATACATGTGAAAAGAAAATCCCTTGTAAATATGTTCTGATTTTTTGGTTTCTGTAATCATTATTTTACAAATTTATGAACATTTTAGTGTCGAATGTTATATGATCTGATTTCAATTTTGAGGAATTCAGAAACCTAAATAACAAACTCATTTAATTTAACTTTTACACTGAATTTCCAAATTTGCCCCTCGTCACGCTATCAATATTGACGGTGTTAACGAAAAAACTATGATTCGTTAACGGTTACAAACCTCAGAACTTCTTTTGTAAATTTTTTTTACAAATCCCGTTTTACAAACGAGTGAAACCACAAGGTACTTTATTACTGTAGGTTCCTAAAATCCGCCCGGTAATTTCTAAAAACCGCCCAACTTTTACCATTTTGCCCTTCATATAAATACCCAAAATTTTGCTATAAACCGCCTGTTGTTATTTAGAGAACCTATTTTTCCCTAACATGTTCTTCACCTAGTTTTGCCAAGTTCTTTGCTTGCAAGTTCTTTTGCTAATTACTCTCGTATTTTCGTTTCCTAACCGATTGCTTACAAGTTGTATGATGGAAAACTGGGACGAATATGTGGATTTGGACAAGTTACTTGGGGGGTACCCAATAGAGTTGCCTAAAAACGGCAACCCATGTGCCATGATTGAAGCTAACATAGATGGTTCAACAGAAAACCCTGAGTTGGTGGACCATGCTGCAAATTTAGAAGCAAGCATGAACATGGACGGCACGTCTAACGTGGGTTCATGTGCCATGAATAAGGTGAAATATATGCTTCCATGTAATGTGTTGCCTAGGTTTAGCAGAAACAATAATCTCATTAACCACATTTAATGGTTTCATCATCCGCATTTATTGTGTTGCCTAGGTGTAGCAGAAACAAGCCTAACGTGGGTTCATGTGCCATGAATAAGGTGAAATTTATGCTTCCATGTAATGTGTTGCCTAGGTTTAGCAGAAACAATGATCTCATTAACCACATTTAATGGTTTCATCATCTGCATTTATTGTGTTGCCTAGGTGTAGTAGAAACAATGGTCTCATTGATCGCATTTAATGGTTTGATTAACTACTTTTAGACATTAACCTTAATGTCCTTAGTTTCTGGTTGACGAGCAACATATGTAATAACTGTTAGCAATAACTGATGAATGAGTTTGTCAATAAGCGTTTAATGATCTCATTTACTGGTTAAAAGATATCAGTCTCAAATGCGACGAGACCGACTAATGCGACTATAATAAAATGTGAATCATTTCAAGTATTTCAACTAATATATTGGAACCCACCTTAATAAATGATGATTGAGTTGATCAACATGTAATCGTAGTATGTTGCAAAGTGAATTTTTGTTGTTTATGATAAAACTAGTCTTAAAATGCGATGAGGCCGACTAAAGTGACTTTATTGAAATGTGAATCATGTCAAGTAATATATTGGAACCCACCTTAATAATTGATGGTTGAGTTGATCAACACACATGTATTCAATAATATTATGTTGCAAAGTGAAATTTTGAAGATTATGATACAACTAGTCTTAAAATGTGACATGATCGACTAATGCGACCACTAAACTAACTGATGAATATAACCACATTTGTTGTAGGAAGAAGGCGACGAGATTGACTACAATGGATGTTAGACCTAGTACGGTGTAAAATAGGTCAGAGGGGGGGGGTGAATGACTCTTTTTTTGAGTTTTAATTCAGTATCAGAAGACCGTTGAGTTTAGCTTCCAAAGCTCCTTCTGAGTAAAGATGCTTTACTCAGATTCCCCTTTTTAATACTTTTACTGATTTAAATCAGAATATAAATAATCACAGAATAACAAGGTAATAGAAAGTGCAAACAAGAATTTTTATCTTGGTTCGGCCTCTACCTAATTCAGTTATTGGAATCTCTTGTCCAAGATTTAATCCACTAGTGGTTTTTCTTCTGGTGAAAAGCAAACCCTTTACAGAGCTTTTGACTGAAGTTCTTTCCAACAGACTACCCTTTGATGAGCTATAACAAAATAGAAGTACCATCCTCCTATGTCTAAGGCTCTGAGCTTCTTATCTCTTGAGTACCTTCCTCACAAGATTTCTAAGCTCCCTCACACTAACGTACCCTCAGCTAGTGTACTATACAACTGTTTTTAGTAAGACAATTTGTTGAGCTTCTGAACTTTGTTTCAGTTAGCTCAATTACAAACAAATAAGAATGAGAAGTTTGCAGTGAAGATTTGAGAATTTTGTTCGTCTAATTGCTTTTAGTTGTTTCGGTAACCTTCTTTAATGGCGGAAATCATCGTTTTATAGAAGGAGAGAATGTTTCCGTTGGATTGAGACCATTGTTGAGATTTTTGCTGTTGTCTCTTAATCTTGTTCCCATTAATAATCCGTTAGAGAGCACGTCCAATATTGATCTATGCCATGCTATGCCAGGTTGATTTTGGGACCCACTTTGTACGGTAGATACATATCAGATGTGTAGGAATGCTTTTGTTCCTGATTTCGCAACAACTTTTATCTTGTAGAAAGCTAGAGAATAGAAAGCGCGGTGGCATTAAATGCAAAGTTATCTTTCTTGACTTTTAGCGCCGAAAGACTAAGTTGACCTTTTGGAGTCTTCAGAGGGGCTTCTTGAGGTTCTGAGTCTTTAATGATCTTCTGCGGTATTGAAGACTCTTCTGACTTTCAATTACTTCTGAGGTACCATTATCCTTCTGGAATATCCTGGTGCTTCTGATGTAACTTTCTTCTGAACTCAAAACTTACAAAACTTAACTTATGACTTAAAAATCTAATAGTTGACATTTTGCAAGCAGCAACATTTTCACGTCTAGCGAAGAGGCAGTTGCATGGGCTAGGAAAACCGTAATAAAACTAGTATTTCGGCTTGCTATTGCTTCTCACAGAGATGGACCCAATAAGAAGTTACTTGTATGTACACGAGGTGGAAGGTACAGAGGTACTAACAAGGATCTTCGTGTGCGTACAAGAATTGCATCTTCTAAAGTTTGAGGTTGCAGATTCAGCATATATGCTCAACAAGTCATTGGATGTGATTGTTGGGGAATTATTTTGATGCCAGGTAGTACTGGAATACACAACCATGAGTTGTATAATTATAAGAAGGATAAGATACCGGCTTCAAGAATTAATCCTGATGCGAAACAATTGATTCTTTTCATAACATTGGATCAATGTAAGCCATGTTCAATCTCAGCTGCTCTTAGTCTAAAATTTCCAGATGAAATTATAACTAAGAAACAAATCTACAATACGAGGGAAATGATAAGGAAGGGGTCCTTAGAGAACAAGGATGTGGCAGGTCATCTATTTCATCTATGTGAAAAACACAATTACATTGTATCGAAGCATTCAGACCCGGAAACAAATGCATTGACACATCTATTTATTCCCCATCCTAATTCTACTTGCTTACTAAGAAACTTTTATTGGTATGTTGGAATGGATTCCACATACAAGACTAACAAGTATAGGATGCCATTGGTTGAGCTTATCGGAATGACCCCATGTAACCAAAATTTTTTAATTGCCTATGCAATTATAAAGGATGAGAAGGTGTGGAGCTACCGCTGGGTTCTGTAAAAGTTGAGGGGTCTGCTTGGTCCTGATCTTAGTTTGATTGCTATTGTGACAGACAGGGAGATGAGGCTCATTAACCCGATAAAGGAGATTTTTCCACAGACAAAGCATTTACTTTGTACCTGGGACATGAACAAAGATGTCGAAGACAAAGTTTATAAACTATCCCATTACAAAATATTTGCTGACCATTTTAAGACCAACTTGTTCTCCAAAATATTGAAAGTAGTAACAGAAAAAGAATATTTAAATTCTTTATAATATTTGAGGGTGCAATGAAACTTCATCCAAAATTGATGCCATACATCGAGTCTACATGGTTAGTACACAAGGAGAAGTTTGTTCTTGCTTGGATGAAGGAAGTGTTGCATCTAGGCAACACAATGTCATGTAGAGTAGCAAGTGCACATGCTTCATTGAAGCAATGGTTGAACACGTCGAGGGGTTCACTTGATTCCTTGTGGATGAAGGTGCATAGTCAAATCAAATACCAAAATTCTTTTTTAATGTTTCATTATGTGGTTTTGATTTAATCATAACCATTTAGTCCATTTAACGCCTATCACATTTCCAATCACATCATAAGACTAGATGCATAATAATCTTTCACACATTACATTATAACATTCACATTTCCAATCACTATTAAATACAAGTTGGACCAACTCAATCTATGTAGTCGTAGTAGTCGGTCCGGTCACATTTTAAGACTAGATGCATAATAATCTTTCACACATTACATTATAACATTCACATACATGTTGATAAACTCTTTCATCAATTATTACTGATCTGTATTACATATGTTACTTTTCAAACATCAAAGTAGTTAGTCATGCATGCAGC
>CATIWQ010321878.1:0-18009 GCA_949673415.1 Euphorbia schlechtendalii | reverse complement strand
AAACTCATTTTTCTTTATTTTATTTTTTCATTTTTTGAATGTTTACTTGCGATATTCTACCATTGACATGCAAGCAATCAAGATAAGTATATGCATAAAGATTCACCAAACATGATAATTCATTGATGAACTTAACAGGGGTATAAATGTTTCAAATGATTTGACTCCTGCCATCAATTAGCCCTTTCAGGTTTTCTAACTAATGTGGTTCTCTTAATGTCCTATGTTTTTCCTGAGCGGCCCTTTTCAGGTTTTTCAACTCAGCGGACTATTCTTTTTATGGTTTGAAAAGAAGCCCTAATTTTTGCTCAACTAACAGAGTGTTAATTGACAGGCAAAATACAAATTTATTTTTTGTTCGTACTATTTTTTATCGATTTATTTCTTTCACCTATGCGTGATAGCAATTATATATAAAAATTGCACCCTTTTCTTAATATTTGAGACTTTTTATACATCTTTTGTACTTTAAGTTAAATAGAACTACACTAACCATGTAAAATGACACTTATAATGAGCTGAAAGGGTTTGTTCCTTCTTTTCTTCCAGAGCCGCAGCTAATCTAGGGTTCATTTTACTCCCTTTTCTGCCATTAATGTTTAAATTGGGTAAGTTTTCTCAACATTTTGGCTTTTACCTCTGAATTGTCTTTCAATTCCTTCTGCTTGCATGTCTTTGTGTATTGAGTTCAGTTTTACTTGATTTTGGTATGTTTTGTATCTGTTTTTTAAGGTCCGATGAAATAGATAAATCTATTGAATTTGCTTTAAGTTAAGCTGTAGATTCATTGGTATGTTAATCCCCTCACGGAGTTAGTTAGTATATTACTCCTTTTTGCTTCCCGGTTGATTATGAACTGTAAAGCGCTGCAGAATTCAAGAATGGAACCAGAAGAACAAAATCTTGAGCTAAGAAAACTGATTACAGAGAAAAAAAAGATAATTTTGAAGCTGCAGAAAGGATTACAAGAGCAAAAACAAAGGAACCACTACCAGGTTTAAGCGCATTACTACATTAAGTAATCTAAGCAAATAATTTGTCTAGTTTGGGTTTTCCTATAGTTAGTAATTAGTTGTTTTCTAAAGGTAGGATGCTTAGTTTACCCCCTTAGCCTCAAAAGTCAAATGACAAATTGTTTGACTTTTGAGAAAAATGACATGTCCAATTTGTCCCCCTAACCGAAAGGTGTCAATTTCTGGTGGAAAAAGAAAAATAATATATCTGAGAAGTCAAACAAAACAAAAGGAGGCACATGATATTTAGGAGGGTAAATTGGTACATTTTTACAAGTTAAGGGGGTAGCCGAGTACTTTTCTTTTTAAGTTCAGGGGATCATTTAGGCTTTTGAGCACAAGTTTAGGCACAAATAGACCTGGGCACGAGCCCGTTGACCCGCGAGACCCGTCCATGCCCGCTCTTTATGGGATGTGCTTGGACAAGGTGATTGGATATTAGGCCCGGCCCGAGCCCAAAGCGGCCCGAGTAAAATATATGTCAGGCTTGGTTTTAATAATAAAACCCAAGCTCGGCCCGTCCGGCACGAAATAATAATTATTATGTTAAAAAAATATATTTTTTTATACATTCAAAGTAAAAAAAATTATATAGTTGAAAATTTCATATTTTTTTCTAAAGTTTAACATTTAAACTTAATTTTGTGACTTATGCTGCAAATATATTTGGAATTATTTTTTAGTAATAAATATTAAGTTTTTTTATTTGAAACAATTAATAGTTAGGCCAGCGGGCCGGGCTTGGTTTTGATTATTTTATTAAAGGCCTGGCCCGACCTGAACCCGATGTATTTTTTCATTGGTTTGGGCCGGGCTTGGGCTATTCATTATTTAGCTAGGCCCGACCAGAACCCGGCCCGGCCCATGCCCAGGTCTATGCACAAATAATGCATTAAGCCTTTTCTAAATAAACAGGCGAGAGGAGAACCGGGCAAATTAATACCCGGTTTCGTTGTTACCGATGATAAAATCCTTACTAATGGAAAAAATCTTCCGTCCCCAATTGGTATCCCCATCCCTATCCCCCCAATTAAATAATGCCCCGTGTCAATTTTTATTATATTTTAATTAAAAAAGTAGGAGAGAGAAATTAATAATTATTAAAATATAATAAAAGTTGACACGTGACATTATTTGATTGGGGGACGCACTACTTTTGTGCTTTTTTAATACTGATTAATTAGTTGCATATCAGTCGATGGGAAGAAGGAACAAATCAATGCCCGGTTTAGCTCGATACGTGATGATGGATTCTGAACCATAGAAACGAAGACGGTCAGAGATAGGTACCGGCTTTGCTAGAGTGGGTTCGAGTCATGCACCTGATGAAGATGATGATGCAGAGGAATTTGTCACCGAATCGGACCACGAATCATCCTATCATAGGGCTCGAGATGATGATTCTTGGATAGTGAAGCAGTACATATCCGGTGGGCCCTACGACGGAAGTGTCATCCCTAGTTTTTTGGGACACGTCGCGTCACGAATGTGGATGGGGGAGGAGATGAGGGGCCCGTTATATTGTCACAACAAACATTTCATCTGTCACACTTTGACCGAGTGGTACGGTTCCTCGATGTCACAAAAGGTGAGGATGGAGATCGATAGAACTGGGTTGTCGCACTTGCCGGAGATGGTGTACAGTCACATCGACTTCCCGTTGATATCAGCATTTGTCGAGCGGTGGCAGCCAGATACGAACTCCTTCCACATGCCGTTTGGAGAAATGACCATTATGTTACATGAAGTGTGGCATATTCTGCGCGTTCCAATCGACGGAGAGCCCGATGCATGTCAATGAGGATTCCGGTTATCTTCGAAATGTCATCGCGGGTAGCCTTGGTGTTGCCTACGAAACATTATCATGCACTCACTGGGCCGATGGTGGAGTTTACGTCGACTCTATACTATCTCGGTGTCGCGATGCGGCACGACTTGAGAGGGTGCATGCCGCGGGTTGGATGTGGTTGATGTTAGGAGCCACCTTGTTTGTCAACGATCATAGTCCTGATTGCGTAATAGAGGTTGACGAAATGATGGATGATAAGAATAAGTATTCGTGGGGCTCGGCAACATTACCTGTATCGCCAGCTCGGGTTGGCTAGTCGAGGGGATTCTCGAGATATTTCCGGATGCCTTACCCTGGTCCAGGCTTGGATATACGAGTATTTTCCTTGTTTTAAACTTCAGGAGTGACTAGCTGTTGAGCTCACGACTCCTAGAGCACGCATGTGGAGTCCCCGCGCGGAAGACAAGAGTAAGAGTCGTCTGTTGGCAAAACGTACACGCATTAACCAATCAAACTTATCCGAGGTATATATGATACACACATATATATGTATGTATGTGTGAGTATATATATATATTGATTAAATTAGATAATTATAAAATAAAATTTATTAAATTGGATTTGTTATGTTTTTGTAAACTTATAAAGATAATTTTTTCGTATGCATAATAAAATTGTGCTCATAAGTCACATACACATATTATATATATATATATATATATGTGTGTGTGTATTGCTTGGAAATTTGAAAATGAAATTTATTTGTGCATTGGGTTCGGTGTATTCGCTGCAGGTTACGTGATTGCCCTATGGACCTGATCCAATTTCTTCTGTTCCAAGGACCATTTTCACCTGTTGGCTACATTGTCCTGATGTGATCGAGCCATATATGCCTGGTCGAGCTCTACGCTAGATCGGGTACGTGCAGACCATTCCATTCCCGATCACGAGACTCGAAAAGGACTGCAGGGCATGGACAAGTAAGTCGTACAAGGTTGAGTATCCGGCCCGGACAATGGCTAATGCCTGGCCAATGTTTCCGGGCGGATATGCGCTATGTCTTGCTCAGTATCAGCCTGCTCTGCATGATGATGCACAATGTTGCGATGACTACATGATATGGTACAGTCATTATTCTCATCGTTGGTAACTTATGGAATAGTAAGCCTATATCGATGTCTCGTTCGAATTTTGAATACGTAAGTTTTCTAGTCATTGTTGTAGTGATGTTTTCAGCAATTGTTTAACCAATTTTAGTAATTGATTAGTAATTTTGTCTCATTTTGTTGTCGTTTTGTAGTCGGTTAGCCGTTGTGGAGAATTTTTTCAGCGACCTATCAAACATGCTCCTGAAGATGCAAAGATGACATTGGCAGCAGAGCTAGAGGAGATTACCAGGGAATTCAATGCATACCAATGATTTGTATTTTTTAATTAATGTATTTAACTTGGATTTTTATGTATGCATTTGACTTTGATTTGTTAGAAATTGTGAAAATGCTGATTTATATTGTTAATTATTAGTAAATAATTTATTTGTTGACTTAATTTGAGCCATCTGAAATACAATGCATAATATCCCTACTTTTATGTCTATGAAAGTTACTTGCATAATTTTTGAACCCTCTATTAATTTGACTGAAGCTGAACTATGAAAAATACGTTGTGTTGTTAATTTGAGAAGAAAAAAGTTTGACTGAATTTGAGCCATTTGAAATACAATACATAAATTACTACTTTCATGTCTGTAAAAGTTACTTGCATAAAGTTTAAACCCTTTTTATAATTTGACTGAAGTTGAACAATGAAAAATAAAATTGTTACTTTGAGAAGAAAAAGATGTTGTCCTTTATAGGTGTATCTCATTCTATATACTTCTTTCAATTCTTGGCACATAACAAATACGTAGAAGAGTAAAAATAGAAGAAAGAAAAATAATTTGGCATGTCAAGAATTGAATGGATAGAATACAAAAAGTTGGGGCATCCAATTTTCTTTTCTTGTAATAACAATACACAATGTATTTTTTCATTGTTCAACTTTATTCAAATTAATAAAGGGTTCAAAATTTATGCAACATTTACAGACATTAGAGTAGTAATATATGATCATGCATACTGCACTGTATTTTTCATGGCTCAAATTCAATCAATTAATAAATTATCTAAATATGGAAATGGAAACTTGGAATAATTATACAATGCACAGCTAAGAATGGCAACGGGCCGGGTCTACCCGGCCCGGATCCGTTTTCATATATTGGACCCGGATCCGACCCGGATCCGGCGGGTCCATAATTTACGGATCCGGATCCGACGGATCCCACGGATCCGGGTCCAAAACAGGTTCATGTAATTAACATCAAATTCTTAGTTTTAGCTTCCATACTTGTACATTTCACCTTATTTTAAATAGTTTACATGATCATTTAATTATGTTCATGCAATTGGATTTACGTGGATATCAAATAATATTAATAATCCAATATTTTCGGGGTAAATAATAAATAAAAATATACAATTAATATTTAAATACGGATCCGGATCCGGGTTTCATTACCCGGACCTGGACCCGTTTCCGGGACTCGGACCTGGATCTGGACCCGGATCCGACGGGTTCATAAAATCGAGATCCAGACCCTAAAAAACGGATCCGGATCCACGGATCAGGACCGGGTCCGGGATCCGTTGCCACCCTATACACAACAGTGAATGGAATAGGGAATTTATATAATGGTCCTGGACCAATGATGTGGATTTTGGTCCCAACATTAGGATCTTGACATGTGTATTAGTGGGGTCCAAATAATTAAAACTCAATACACATGTCAAGATCCTAATGTTGGGATCAAAATCTACATAATTGATCCAGGAAGAAATGAAAATGGAAACTTGGAATAACAATACACAACGTATGGTATGGAAACCGCATTTCTTGTAGTAAGTAATAGCGTAGACAAAGTGGAGCACATTATTCATTGGCACAAAAACAAGCATCTCTTTGTGCAATAACTATGTCCCCTTAACACAAAATACTACTAGGAAAATTTGCTTTCTTTGATACGACTTTTTCACATTTGACTACTTGTGGAGCTCCAATTATTTTTCACCGCTTACCTATTTTGTATTGTTCTGCGATGCCTTTTCCTTTCCGCAAATTCTTTACATCCTATCTTCTACATTATTGTTCATGTATATAGTGAAAAATAGTGCACATCAAGTACAAATTTGTGGAAAAATAATTCTGTCGGGTTGAGTTCAAATTCTAAGTTCCTCAAAATTAAAAATTTCTTGCTCCCTCCGTTTACTAAATATTGTCGTTTTAGAAGGATTTCGTTGTCTATTTTTTATTGTCATTTTGTATTTCCAAGATGTGTTTTTCCAAATTTTCAATTCCTACCCCTATTAATTTGTTCGACTTTCGAGATAATTATATTCTAATATCCAATAACAAGAGAAGACTACAGGTCAAATTGTTTTTATTGACATATTAATAAAGTCTTGAAAATTGAATAAGACATTTATGAAAGGGTAAATTAATAAATCATCTCATTCTATTAGTTGTTATCTTAAAAACTGTGAATTAATTAAAACGACAATATTTAGTAGACGGAGAGAGTATCAACTTTTAAAAATCTAACTTTCGACATTAAACCGATAAAATCAGTATTATTAGTTCAATGTCGATGTAATTGGGGCAAATTTCAAATGTATATTAGATGGGCAACAAAGAAAAAAAAGAATGGTTTGTAATTAGATTATTACTAATTTCTTACAAATAATAGTGTTTGATTAAGAGCTTGAAACTGCAAGGGCTTGTTTCTTCTCTCCTTTTCTTCCATAGCCGCAGCTGCTCTAGGGTTCATCTATCCTACGCCATTAACGTTTAATTCTGGTGAGTTTTCTGGACATTTTTGTTTTTCTCCTATAAATTTTCTTGCCGATCTTCTACAGATCTATGAAATTTGCATGTCTTTGAGTCCTGTTTCGCTTTTCTCTCTTCATGGATTTTTAGAATTTATGGCGCCAAACCTCAGTTTGAGTTCGCTGATTTCGGTACTCTTTCAATGTGTGTTTCCAGGACCAACGAAATGAAGAAATCTGTTGAATTCGCTTTAAGTTTAGCTGTAGATGCAATGGTAAGTTAATCCTTCGAGTTAGTAACTATATTGCTCTTTTCGTGTCCTCGGTAATTATGAACTGTAAAACGTTGCAGAATGTAAGGAAGAAACAAGATGAACGGAATCTTGAACTAGAAAAATTGATTAAGGAGAAAGAAGAGATAATTTCGAAGCTGCAAAACGAATTACAAGAGCAAAAAGAAGAAATTGATGCCTTAAGGAACTCGAACCAGGTCTAAATGAACTGCTACATTATATACATACACACTGACTAATCTTACCAAGTAATCTGCCTGTTTTGTGTGCTTTAGAAGTTAGTAATTAGTTGTATGATAATTAGCAGAAGAGAGGAGTACCGGGTAAATCGAAACCTGATTTAGCTCCACAAAAGATGATGGAATCTGCACCTCATTGTGTTAACTCGATAGTTCAAAGACAGCCAGTGCCACAAACAAAGAAAGATATTGGCTCCTCTAAGTTGGTTTCAAGGCGTGTACCGGATGATCACACAGACAATATTCGGGTTTGTACAATTCTGGTATTAACTAATCCTACAGATTAATCTTTCTAATCTGGGATCTTATATATATGCATATATTTATTAACTTTAGAATAGCTGTGGTTCCATTGTTTTGCAGTGGAAGGACAATGTTGATTGCGAAGCAAACAGGATAAGAGATTACTGCCTAACTGTAGAAAAACATTGCTCAAAGTTTAGGCATCCATCTAATAAGAATGAGAATTTTGAGGTGTGTGCTACTCATCGTCGTGATGACATTATTGGTAAACTCAATTGCTAAATGTTGCCACCACGACTCATGAGAACTTTCGTTATTGACGCCTCTGTCTATACACAGAGCGCTACTAAGAAGCAGCGGACTGGTAATTCCAAACAGATGAATGTGGCTTGCTCAAAGAATTCAACTTCTGATGATTCAAACTCGGCCACGGGTTAGTAATTAGTTTATTTGAATAGTGTTACTGTTAGAATTTGAATACAAAATCTGTGTTATTATGTTTTGTGATCTGATTAGGTTGTTTAGATGAGATAAATTTGAGTTTTGAATTTATATTTTGAAATTCAATGATTTGGTTATCTTGTAAAAGCCTATAACTAGGCATAAAAGTTCAATAACGAAGCTTGACCAATGAACTCATTAGTGTATAAAGAGCTAACAAACAGTGATTAATCTATTCTAATTAGATTTTACTATAAATAATATCAGGGAGTAGTAACAAACAATCCAAGAATGATAGTGACAACAGTTGGATAGTTCGATCAGCAGTGAGTGGTGGTCCTTTCGAAGCTAGTGTGATTCCTAGTTTTCTTGGTCACGTAGCCTCTCGTATGTTGTGGGCCAACCCTGATGATCCAACAGGACGCTCTGGTATGTTGTGGAACAAGTCAGGCGAGCTGAGAGGCATCGTCTACTGCCCCAACAAAGTATCTCTTCGTCCGAGGTTAAAAGAGTGGTACACTAGGATGTCTGAAAAAAATCCCAGGGCACAGACGTTGATCGATAAAACCGGGTTATCACACCTCCAATCCACCATGTTCGATCACCTCGATATCCCATTAATCTCAGCGTTCATCGAGAGGTGGCAGCCTGACACCAACTCCTTCCACATGCCGTTCGGTGAGATGACCATCATGCTGCACGACGTGTGGCATATTCTGCGCATCCCAGTGGAGGGACGAACGATTTCCGATAATCCCAACACATTTACGTTGCAGTCTTATTGTTTTCAGACAATGGGCGTGTCTTTGCAGGAGGTGAAATCTGATTGGGTCAACGGCGGAGTTTTGACTGATTCGATATTCAAATTGATGAGTAGGGAGAATGTACCAGACGAGATTCAAGCAACTGCCTGGTTATGGATCCTGCTAGATACCGAATTGTTCGTCGACAAGGGTGGGGATCGGGTCAAAGCATCGTGCTTGCATGAGTTGATTGACAAGATAGAAGATGCTAATGCCGTGTCATGGGGTTCTGCCACATTAGCAAATCTTTATCGCGAGTTAGGTGTGGCTAGTAGGGGAAGTTGTAGATCTGTTGCGGGTTGCTTGACCTTGTTGCAGGCGTGGATATATGAGTACTTCCCATGCTTCCGACCAAAACATGAGAAGTTGATTGTTGATGTGGACTCGCCTCGAGCCGCCATGTGGAGTGTCCGAGCGATGGATGGGTCGGATGCCCGGCTACATTCACTGCGCTGTCGTCTTGAGAAGTTAACCCACCGCGATGTAAGTCGTTTTCTCTAAACTAATTGAATTTAGTTACACACTTGATAAATTTACAAATGCTTATATTAAAAGCTGCGTATGACATGTATAGATATTTTAAAGTTGCTTATCAGTTATTGAAAGTAAATCACAGAACTTGAATTCCTTTTTTATGTCAACTTTTAAAATTTCCATTTTGTCCCTTAAACTTTGGAAGGGTGCACCAGTCTGTCCTACTAACGCCACGTGTCAAATTCTGATTGGAAAGAAAAATTACATATTTGAAAAGTCAACTAACCATAATCAGACACATGGTGTTGATGGGGCAAACTGGTGCACTTTTACAAAGTTTAAGAGCTAATTGAAACTGTTGAATGTTTGAGGTGGTATCCGGCAAAACTTGGCAAGTTGAAGGGCCTTGCTTGATGCATTTAGCCAATAAATAGATAATAACCCTACTAACTAATACTTCCTCCATTTCAAAATAAAAGTCGTTTTTAGGTTGTTTGTCGTTAATTAAAGCAATAAAATACTTATTTACCCTTATGATTTTTGTTAATCTGAAAGTCAATTGGATACTTTTTTTTATTATTTCCAATGTGCATTGAATAAGGGTAAAATGGACAAAATGTTTAAAAAGATGCATTGAAATTCGAAAACAACACCTATTTTGAATTTTTTCCCTAATGTTCTAAAGCGGCCATTATATTGAAATGATATGGAGAGTGTACATAGTATGTTAAATATTGGATCAAGGATGGTTAATTTTATTTAGTAACTTAGTGTGTTTTGTTTACAATGTGCAGGTGACGTGGTTGCCTTATGGCACCGACCCGGTTTCTGCCGTGCCAAGGACCATCTTCACCGGTTGGCTACGTTACGGAAAAATTATCGAGGCATATATGCCAGGACGAGCCATACGCCAGCTCGGGTACGTGCAAACCATCCCGACTCATATAACCACCCCAGCAAAAGCCGTGAGGCCTTGGGATGCAAGGCTGTACAAGGTTGAGCATACCGAGCACGTCGTTAACGATGCCTGGAAGATCTTTCCCGATTCGTACGTCCTTCCTCTCTCCCGATATACCGTCGCTGAAGTCCCTGGAGAGTGTTGCGGTATGGAGTACATCGAGTGGTACTACTCTTTCTCGCATCCTCGGCTGCTCGCTTGTGAATATACCGAGTATAGTGATTCTAGTGAAGATTCTGAAGGTAGTGAATAAGTAAGTTGCTTAGTAATTGTTTTTTTTTTTTTTTTAGTTGATATTTTTGTAATTGTTGTGTTTAATATGTTGGTTTGTTTGCCTTGACATATTTGGTTTTGCTTTCTAACATCAATTAAACCTCTCAATATATCCTCAGAATTCTTTTAGCTATAAGATCGTAATATTATATATTATCCAGCTATACGTATATATTGTATTTTCACCCATCTTTATTTATAGTTTATGGTACACACAATATTATATTGTATTGCATTATAATATATTCATTATCCGTACAAGGAAGACAACTACTTTCTTACATTATCATCCACAAAAATATAAATAATTTATGACGAGACAACGACACTATTTAAAATAATAAGAATAAGTCAATATTCAAATTAAGGAACTAAAATGCAATCACCATCACAACAGGAAAATATTTCATGCAGCCTTAATGAAAATTTGATAAGCAAATAAAAGATATTTTGTATATATCATTTTATATTGACTCAGTTGTCTGTTAAAAAAGGAAAATTAATTTCCTATATATAAAAATAACAAAAATGAATCATTTTAAAGCTGTAACTCGATTTTGACAAACCGTTTTCTGCCGCTTTTCCTATTAGAATAATTTAAATGTCAATACTTGTTAAATATATGCAGTATACAATTTTTTTTTATTAAATAGAACATTTTTTATTTTAGAAATTCAGGACTCGAAACCAGCACCACCACTTTCTTAGTACACATTGAGAGAGAGACGTTGTTACCACTTGGTATTAAACAAAACTTTACCGCTTGGTATCAAACAAAAAATTAAAAGTTGCAGAAGTCAAAATTTATTTCATGCTAAATCCAAAAGCAAGCAAAATTAGAGCAAGATTTACCCTTTATGAAAATACTTCCAAATCAATTGTAGAGATTTCTGAGAAGGAATTCACGAGATCCATTAAATCAGAGGTTTGTACAAAAAATGTATATTTGAATTGAATTCAATGAGTTTCTTCTTGCAAAGTTCAGCTGGTTATATCATCAATTTTTTACAATAAAAAAATCTAATATTTGTTGAAATTTAAAATATTGGAATCAAGAATTCATTTGTTGCTTTCAAGGATGTTAATGAGTCGAACTGAAACCTAAACTTGATTCGACTTATTAATGACAGAGATCAAGTTCATCTTGACTTGAAATTGTATTTTTTATCAAGCTTGAAACTCTTTGAACTTTGTATTATATACCTATGAAATAAAATATTTACCACTTGTGGGATTGTGTACATAATCCATAATTAACAGGCATGTCATAAATTTTTCCCTAAATATTATTTTCATAGATTTTTTGAAATTTAAATTAACATTCTGAACGCACAAATTTGTTCCATCAATGTCAAATGCAGTGTTATAAAAAATGATAGGCGTTAGTCGGGCGGTCGGAGTTTCCAGAGACCTAGGCGGGGATTAATCGGCACCTAAGCGGGATATATGTGGGGTTTAAGCGCTAGGAGTATCGGGTGACAATCCTTAAAATAGTGCTTAGGCGAACCTTGACGGGGATTTTTAAAACAGTCATCAAATGTCGTATGTCAATTTCCAAAATCATTAAAAAACTGACATATGTCATTTAGAAGACAAATTTATGAATTTTTTTCAAGCTTAGGGATTATTTGTATATTTTGAAAATTTAGGAGGGTTTAGACACAAGTTCATGAATAATGTATAACGAAAAATTATATGATGTTGCCTTTTCAAGTGAGTCCTTCCAAAATTTGACTTGTCTCGAGCAAATTTTATTATCAAAAATAAATGTGAGATTTCTTTGCTTTGAAACCTAATCTCTTAAAAAAAAAAAAATTTTATATGAATAAAATTTATGTCCAGTAAATTTGACTTGTCTCAAGCAAATTTTAATATCGAATCAGCTTTATTAAACCCACATTTAATGGAATTAAATACGAACGGTTTTTGTTAATCTAAAATCCAACAACATTAGAATTATCAAATATGTGCAAAAATGTGTGAACTTCTAGAAGAGGAACTTCTAGAGAGAGAAAGACCTTCTTCACAAGTATACCAAACAGTTACTCAAAGCTCAATAATATCGTCTATCCTCTACAAAGTCTCTTCCTTTTCCTATTTCTCCCCTTTTAATCTTCTTTTCCGTTCTTACCCGAAATAAAAAAATCTTCTATTCCGTGAAGGGTATTTCTCTGTCATTTTCTTGATTCATATCTTTCTATTGGCAGACAAATCTTTGATTTTCTTCTTCAATTCTTTAATTTCTGTATTAGTATTTTCTTAATTTTGGATTTGGGTCCACTCTTCTTCATGTTCTTCTTTGTTTTTCCTATTGCTATTGCTGCTTGCTTTCAAAGGCCACTTTTGAGCTGTAATTTTTTTATTCTCTTCCAGTTTCATCTGTATACAATTTTGTGTTGACTTTGTTATTGCTGCTTTCTTCTTTTTGTGTGCAGTTTGCTTTTATTTACTGTGGTTTTGTGAGCAGTGGGCATCTTGTAATTTTCTAAAACTGTTGATGTTTTGGATTCCTTCTTGTATTGTTCATTTATTTGAGAATATATTCTGATTTCTGATCTGACCCATATTGTAAGTTATTTAAGGTTTCCATTCAACTGGGTTTTTTTATTTCTTTTATTTACCGATCCAATCTTTTTTTAGATCTTGGTCTGCTTATCTTGTTATGGCATAGATTTGTTTTTCTTTCCCCCTTTTTGCTGATTGTGCCATTAGAATTAATAATTCAGAACTTCAGTAGAATTTTATCAATCAATGAACTATATTCTTTGTTTAGGATAATTATGCTTTTCTTATTTGGTCTATATGAACTCTTTTTTTTTTGTGGCTGTCTCAGATAAAGATGGGTACATATCTCAGCACTCCTAAAACTGAAAAATTCTCCGATGGTGACGAAAATGATAGGCTTAGATATGGCCTATCATCTATGCAAGGTTGGCGTGCCACCATGGAAGATGCTGTAAGTATTTTGTTCAGTGGAAATGTTCAAATTGTAGCATTTTGTGATTAATGGTAAAATTTTCTTTTTTACTTGTTAGTGTAATTTTGCCATTTCATGTGTGTAGGGAAATTTGGTTCATAATTTGTAATATATATCAATGTTATTTCATTTATAGTTATTTTACTCTTTTTTTTCTGTATTGTGTTTGTTTAGCATGCTGCGATTCTTGATTTGGATGCTTCTACTTCGTTCTTCGGTGTGTATGATGGGCATGGAGGTAAGATTTAAAAGGTTGGATGGTTGTTTATGTGCCGCAACAATTTTCATTTGTGAATTCTCGATTTACGCATCGGTTTTAGATTCTCAAGTGATGATTATGTTGAGAATCATTGAAGCAATACCGGTGAATTTTCGTTTTATTCTTCGAATGCATTTAAGCATGTTCCTCACCAATTGATCTCCATTAGACTATAATTTGAACATCAATGGTTACTTAAATTCCGTATCCTGTCAAGTGTAATATGTCGTAACTTCAGTTAAATAAATCGGTATCAGGAAAATCAGCAAGTTAGAATTTTTCCTAAGAAGCCATATCTTGACAATTTTTTTTTAGTTTTTTGTACAATTTTCGAGTTAATTTTGATTTGTACCACTCATTGATGAATTCAAAGGCTATTACAGTTGTTGGTTCCGTAAAACTACGTAGACGAATCTGATTTTCTGATACAATGTTTTCCATTTAATCGTGATTATGGCTTAAAAAGTTAATAGAAGTCTAAGAAATGAATTGTTTCTTATTTTCCTGTTCTCCTATTAATTCTCAGGCAAAGTTGTTGCTAAGTTCTGTGCAAAGTTCCTTCATCAGCAGGTTCTTAAAAGCGATGAATATTCTGCTGGAGATATCGGAACTTCCATGCAGAAAGCATTTTTCAGGTCCCATTGATTTTTGATAATCCTAAACTATTTTGCTATCTATCTATTTGTAGTGTAAAATCATGTTGACCATTGATTGACCAATTATAACACATTTTTTTCCCCTTCCAGAATGGATGAAATGATGTGTGGTCAACGCGGATGGCGCGAATTAGCTGTTTTGGGCGATAAAATGAACAAATTCACCGGCATGGTAGAAGGGCTGATTTGGTCTCCAAGAAATCGAAACGGGCATGATCAGCCCGATGACTGGGCTTTCGAAGAGGTTTTTCCAAAATAACAAACGGTTTGCGATTCAAAGTCTCATAAAATAATTGAATTAATTATTTTTTTTATTTGAATGTGTTGACCAGGGCCCGCACTCCGATTTCGCCGGACCGACTTCTGGATGCACTGCTTGCGTTGCGCTTTTAAGAAACAACCAACTTATCGTGGCAAATGCCGGGGATTCTCGATGTGTAATATCGAGAAAGGGTCAGGTATTTGGAATTTTTTCTGAAGACCGTTTAACCATTGACTTGACTTGACTTGACTTGTGTATTGAGTCAAATATTTTTTTATTTTTTACGTTACTTTTTTTGCAGGCGTATAATTTGTCGAGAGATCATAAGCCCGATATCGAGGCTGAGAGGGATCGGATCTTGAAAGCCGGCGGTTTCATACATGCGGGACGGGTCAATGGAAGTTTGAATCTTGCAAGAGCTATTGGTATTTTTGCTAATGCCTTGCTTATCCATGTAGTTTCGACCCTTGTAGGGTAAATTTGAAAAAACATGACCTGTGGTTTCACTGTTTTTTTAAAATGAGTTTCCTGTTTTTTACCAGGGGTTTGAAACCATAGTAGTCAAGGCGTTGAGGCGCATTCAAGGCGCAAGGCCACGCCTTGGACTTTTTGGCCACCTAGGCGCTCCTTGGGGCGCTCTAGGTGCAAAAATTAGCCTAAAACCCCTAAAGGCGCAAGGGCTCGCCCGAGAGCCTAGGAGCGAGCGCCTTTGACTACTATGTTTGAAACTACAGACCCCGTTTTGAAAAACAGTGAAACCACGTGTATGTTTTTCAAGTTTACCCTTATTTTAATGGGCCGAATGCATCATTACTCCCCTTAACTTGGCAACAAAAACCGGCCACCCCTCAACTTGGCAAAATCAAAACCACTTAGCTTCCCCCCCTCAACGCCACGTGTCAGAATCTGGTTGGTTTGATTTTTCAAAGATGTCATTTTTTATGATATTCTCTCTTTGACACGTGGCATTGAGGAATAAACTGTTGCATTCTTGCCAAGTTGAGGGAGTAACTGGTCCTTCTACAAGTTGAGGGTGGCATCCGGGTAAAAGTGCCATTTGGTCTTCAATCTGTCGGTAAATTTATTCTGCAGTCTTGTCTTACGAGTAGGAATATTTGGCGTTGGCCCCTATGGTTGTAGTTAAAAGTTGCTTTATTTGATTGAGCTCAATCATTTTGTCCCTTTTGAGAACAACTTGAGCACACCATAAACATTTGTCTCTGTTTTCGATCCGAAATGCGCGTATATAAATTCGTTTGCATCTTAATTGGCGACCAATTGAGCAAAAATCTCATAAAACTCCTTTCGTCGTCTATTGAGTAATGCAGGTGACATGGAATTTAAACAGAACAAGTATTTGCCAGCTGAAAAGCAAATTGTAACAGCCAATCCAGATATTAACACTGTAAGCACACCTTCTTCATTCTTTGTTCAACTTCGAGATTTACACTTCTATTTTTTCGCTGTGTTTTTTTCCCAGGTTGAGCTTTGCGAGGATGATGAATTTATGGTTTTAGCATGTGACGGAATATGGTATGAATCTATTGCTTAACAGTGTTTGGAAATTTCTATTTTGAAAGAATTTAATTTAGTTGAATTCACTTGGTTAAATTCCCTTTTTTGTTGGAACCAAACAAATATTGATAAAATCCAAATCATGCAATGCAAGGAATAGAAATCTTGCAAAAAAAATTACAAGATTTCAAAGGAATTCATTTAAGTTATGCATTTGATAATTATTATCACCATTTTACCTTCTCATATGCTTTTAGTGGAAGGAATCAAAATACTTGAAAAAATGTTAAATATATTAATTAACAGTTTGTTGAATTCTCGAATATAAATGAAGTTTCAAAACAAAAAAATTTGTTTGAGGAATCAATTATTGAATTCTCTTTCATTTTCTTACGGGATTTGTTTCCAAACACTCCCTTAATCTTTGGATTGTTTTCTAATCTATATTTTGATGTAAATCACATGCTTTGGTTTTGTCAACCTTGGCAACATTTTAGTTTTGGTTATTATGTATCTATTTTTTCAGGGACTGCTTATCGAGCCAACAACTAGTCGATTTCATTCACGAACAGCTACTCACAGTATGTCGGGACTCTGATTTCTGACTTTCTACCGTTTTTTCCGTGCTTTAAATCCGCTTAGCAACAAGCATTTAATTTATCGTCGTTCTAACAAGACATCAAATGATAACAGGAAACGAAGTTGTCGGTAGTGTGCGAGAGAGTGCTTGACAGGTGTTTGGCGCCATCAACGGCTAGCGGCGAAGGGTGCGATAACATGACCATGATCTTGGTCCAGTTTAAGAAACCGATCCACCATCACGCCCAACAATCGTCGCAACCCGAACCTGATGAATCATTGAGTTGAATTAGTTTGTGTGGTATGTTTGATCCTTGTACATGAAAATCACTAAGAAAAGTTTGGTCCTTTTGCTAATGTGTGCTTTCTACATTTCAACCACATTTCTTACGTTCAATAATGTGTATAGTTCCTTGATTTATAGAAGCATTTCCGTTTTATTGAAAACTGCGTACTTATATTTTAACATTGTAATTCTTCGGTTAGTACATCTATTTGTAAGTTGGAAATACTATAACCTGTTAATTCTAAATGGCTATGGTGTTTTCTACAATAATTTAAGCTACTTTACCATTGTTTCTAAAAGTACAATTTTTCTAATCATTAGCAATTTGGGTGATAACTACTTGTCGGGTTTTGGTTGGGGTTGATCGGGCTTTTGAATAAAAACACCAATCAAGGTCCATATTTCAAAATTTCGGGCTTCAGCGAGCGCGTGCTTGGGCTGGGCTAGTGTAAATATGAGTGTCCAAGCCCGGTCTATGAGAGTGGGCTCGACCCGGGCTTATCTTGAATTGGTAATTTATCAAACCTATCTCGGACACGCGATAAAATCATATGTCCTCATTTGTGTGTCCTCACCATGTCTCTCATTCATTTTCCGACATGATTTTATCGCGTGTCCGAGATAGGTTTGATAAATTACCAATTCAAGATAAGCCCGGATCGAGCCCACTTTCATGGGCTGGGCTTGGATACTCATATTTTCACTAGCCCAGCCCAAGCACGCGCTCGCTGAAGCCCGAAATTTTGAAATATGGACCTTGATTGGTGTTTTTATTCAAAAGCTCGATCAATCCCAACCTGAGCCCGACAGATAAACAAGTAGTTATCACCCAAATTGCTAATGATTAGAAAAATTGTATTTTTAGAAACAATGTTAAAGTAGCTTAAATTATTGTAGAAAACACTATAGCCATGGTTTTCAGAACTGGACCGGTCATCGAACAGGTGAAGAGGGTGGTTCATGAATTTAAGGTTCAATCAGATTAAATCGGTGGTCGAACTGGAATTTCTAAAAATTGAAAAAATATTATTTAAATAAGATATATTGAATTTATTTATAAAATACACTAAATAAATAAAGTAAATA